>PVKZ01003538.1:0-126225 GCA_004027375.1 Macroglossus sobrinus
GGGGGGCGGGGAGAGGGGGAGGGACGGAGGGAGGGCGAGGGGAGGGGGGCGCTCGCGCCGCCGGCAGAGGCGAGCGCGAGGCAGAGAGATCGCGATTCGGCTCCAAACTCCGTGGCTGCCGCGGATCCGACTCCCGACCGCGGTGGGCGCCGTTCGCAGTCGGGGAGCCGGGAGCCAGCAGCCAGCGGCGTGCGGGGAGGACGCCCCGAGTGCGAGGGTCGCGCGCGGCGCCCGGCAAAGCCGGAGCTGAGTCGAGCCGGGCGCCCCGGCGGCCCGGCCGCGGCGGCATGGGGGCGCCCCCGCGGCGCCCGGCGCTGTCCGCCACCGTCTCGGCCGGCGGCCGGAGGCAGGAGCGCGCCTGAGCCCATGGCTTGGGGGACCTGCCGCCGCTGCTGCCGCCTGCGTCGCCCAGCCACCGCCGCCAGCTCCAGGGCACCATGCGAGCCGCCCCGAGCCTCCGCGGCGGCGTCTTCCTGCTGCTCGCCGCTCTCCTGGACCTGGCGCGCGGTGAGTGACCCGGCTCCTGGCGGGAGCCGCGGAGCCGGGGAGCGGGACGCGCGCGGGGGCGGGGGCGGGGGCGGAGGGGGGGCCGCCGGTGAGGGGAGCCGACCCGAGGTCGCTCCCGAGACGCTCCGGGTCCGGGCGCCCGCCGTGGACCCGGGGTTTGTGGAGCTGGTCCGCTTGGCGAGGGAGGGAGGGGAGGTCTCCTCTGGAGAGAGCGCTCTCGGTCTGTGCCGACGTGTGTGTGTGTGTGTGTGTGTGTGTGTGTGTGTGTGTGTGTGGTGTCTGTGCGCGCGCGCGCGCGTATGTGAGTATGTACAAGCGTGTGGCTTTGTTGCATCTGTGTGTGAGGGTGTCCGGGAATGAGCTGTGTGTGTGGACAGGGTACGGGAGTGTGTTCGGAGATGTGAGTGTGCGTGCTGTGGTGTATGAGTGAGCGGGGGTCTGGAGGGGTGTTGGAGAGTCGATGTCAGTTATACGGAGAAGGTGTGTGTGAGAAACAGTGTGAGCAAGAGTGCCGGTGTGAGCGGGTGCCAGCCTCTCAGTGAGGGTGTGAAGTGTGTGCGCTTGTGTCATTGTATGTGTCAGCGTGTTAAAGGGGGGGGCGAGTATGCGAGGGGTGGCGTTTCACGCGTGTCCCAAGTGTGCGGGTCTCTTGAGGGGTGTGTGTGTGACAGCAGATGATTGTATGTCTGTGGGGGGAGCGTGCGTGCATCGGGGAGTGTGACACTCGGGCAGAAGGGAGTGTATTTGGGATGTGGGGAGGTGCAGGCGTGTGGGGGTTCTGTTGCTTCGTGGGCCGGGCGTGTGTGTGCTTGAGATGGGGCGTGTGGTTCCAGTGTGGGGGGGTGTATGGACACGTGTGTGTGTTGGGGGGGGAGAGCTGAGAAGGTGTGAGCAGCGGCGGCGCGTGTGTGTCCCGCATGGTCCTGGTCCCCGATAGGCTGAATCAGCTGGAAGGAGGATGAACCCGAGCGGGGTCCCCAGAGCGAGCGATCCCGGGCTCCGCAGCTCCGAGGTCCCGGGTTCGCGGCGGCCTGGGTGCCTCCGGCCCGGCCCGGCGCCTCCAGCTGGTGGGTCTTAAATGCTGCGGGAGCCGAACCTGGTGACTCCCGCACCTTTTGGTAATTGAGCCCAAGTACGAACCCAGCAGGCGGTGGGGGTGTGGGGGTAGGAGAGGCAAGGCTGGGGGCCGGGACCCGCGAAGAACCGCAGGCAACGAGACCGGGAGATCGGCGCTCTTGATTCTCCCCTAAGCCCAGTGCCGAACCCGGGTGCCCCAAACCAGCCGGTCTGGAGTAGCAGCCTGGTTCCGCTGCGGAGAAGGAAAGGGTCGCGGAGGTGCCAAAAAAGTAGCCATTGTGACCAGTAGGGTCCCCGCCCCTAACCCACCTGGGTGATGGAGGTGGAGGGGGAGGTCGACTCTGTCTTCTGCTGTACGCCTTGCCCCAACGGGAGGTGCCTAACCAGGCTCTGCGAGTGCCGGCCTGGAGGGGGTGCCCCCTAAAATAACCCCACCGCCTTCTCCCGCGAGGTCCTTGGAGAGCGCGGGGTCTGCGGATGGGAGAAGCTGCAGAACTTGGCCGAGCCTGAATGGCGGTCCTGCGGGCAGAAAAGGGGGAGAGGTTGGTGTGACCCAGAGGCAGGCAAGCTCTGTACTTTGTCCCCCTATCCTTGGAGCAAGAGACTTTTCAAAGTGGATCAGAATCTTCCCCGAGTTTGGGGTGAGGGCTCCCTCCCTCGGACGCCTCTTGAGGGAAAGGTTACACCGGCAGGCGAGGTGGGGTGGTCCCGGTTCCGGCGCTACCGAGAGGGCGCGGGCTTTGTTGAAAGGCACTGGAGCCCTCACCTGGACATTGCAGGGAGCGGGGATTGGGGACTGGAGGCAGGAGGAGAGCACCCCTTTGCCCCGGAATGCGCCAAACAGAGAGACGCGGCAGGAGAGGGATGGCGGCGAATGGTGGCAACGGCTTTGGAGGGAAACCCGCTCCGTCAGGACCCCACCCTGCGAGCTCTCCCCGGAGCCCGCGAGCAGCGCGGTCTTGGGTCTACGGAGCTGCGGAAAGCTGGCCCGGCACCCTGGCGCCCCCGCTGCCCTCGCCCGCCTCTGCAGGCTGCGGGAGGCGGGGGGCGCGGGCACCGGGGGTGAGCGCATGTGGGCCGGGGAGCCGGCGTGGCCTCCGAACTCCGCCGCTCCGGGGGAAGGAAGAGCGCTGACCTGGATCGCTGACCCGAAACTTTCCGAGCCAGGGGCGCGGGCGGGGGACCAGGGCCTCCGGGGAGCCGTTTCTCCGCTGAGAAGTGTGCACGAGGGTGGGGTCGCTCCTTTCCTCTTCCAAGTCCTTGCCCAAGAGGGGGCGGGGATACAAGAAGGGTCCAGGAGAGATGCAAGAGGCCGGCTTGCCGGAGGAGGGCGCCCTTCCTGGATGTGACCGAGAGCTGTGCACCTGGCGGTTGGCTCTGCTGGGCCACCTGCCAGGGGCTGTCTCAGAAGGCGGAGAGGGTAGATGGAGAGCAAGCCTTTAGAAGCATGCCTGCCCAGTGGTGGGCGATGGCGGTCACTTCTGGGGAGGGGCGTGGCCAGGACGCCCTGGCCTGTACTGCCCCGTCTGGGTCGCAGAGCAAAGGGGCTTAACTTTGGAGAGGCGGGTCTGTGAGTTGGGAGAAAGGAGCCTGCTGCACACATCACTGGCTGGGAATGAGGTCCTGCCCCCTGGGTCTCCACTCGCCAATATCTGACTCTCCGGAAAAGAAATTCGCATATCTCTTTCTCCCGGATCGTGCAGGAGCGTTTCCAACGCCTCAGGCCCGTTTAGCGAGCCTGGGTACTTCTGGGAAGGAAGTCCTGCATTGGGGCCTGTACAGTGGCCCGGGAGAGAGGGGGCACCGGGGATTGGGGATCAGGGGAAGAGAAGGGTTCTTGGACCCGCCTCATTCAGCCTGGGGAAATTGGCCGCAAAGGGTCGTGGGCAGGCAGGCCCAGTTAGGTGGGGCCAGAGGCCGCATCCAGAGGCCTGCTACTTCCCTCTTTGCAGCCACGTGTCAGCAGGTGGGTTGGATGCGGGTGGCTGGCTTGGCCGGGACGAGGGAGCCGCAGCACTGAGACCGAGGGGACTGTGCGCGCTGGTGTGACGACTTCATGTATTTTACCTCCCGCCCCAATCCCAACTCACGCTGAGGGCACGGGCGCGGGATCAGGCACCGCAGGGCTTCCTAACTGTGAAGGGGCGTACCTGTGTGGGTTGCTCCGCCCCTGCTCCCTTTGCCTCCGGGGCGCCTAGCCTGACCTCACCCTCAGTCATAATAAACTCCACCCCCTTCCTACCCCAGAGGCCAATTGGAGTTTTTCCTGAGAGGTTGTCCTAGGTTTTTCTTTTTAAGTGCAGAGAAAGTTAGAGCTGGAAGCAACCTCTGAGATCACTTACTTCAGTGGCTCTGAAACTTCTTCTTTTTAAGCAGAACCCTCTTAGAGATCATCTCCCCCTCCCCCGCTCCAAATCCTAATGCCTTAGGCCTTATGATAGACACAAAACCAAAGCTGCCATGGTCCAGGTGGTGATGAGAACCCGCAAGGAAGGATCCTTCCACGTGTCTCTAACCATCAAAGAATGCTCCTTTCCTATATCCCAGCGGGTTGTTTTTTTTAATAGCCACGATGGGTCTGCCACAATGTGTCCAGCACGCGCCAGCTGCTTCACAGCCCTCATGCACGATGAGCAATGAGTTTAAGCTCCCTTTTTTACAGATTAGGAAAGTGAGGCTCAGAGTTTTAAGACTTGTTAATGGCAGGACTCCTGGCTCCTTCCAGCTCCCACTAGGCCCAGGCCCCACATCCTTCCAATGATCCCTCTCAGGCCGCAGAGAATTCTGGGGGCAGGGCATGGGGGCAGAGGCGGGCAAGGTACCAGCAATGCCTGAGATTGGTCTGGCTACCCTGACTTTTCAGAACATCAGAACACTTGAACCTGACTATGGTTTGGGGGAGATGATGCAGGGGGAAGGAGTTTAAGTGACTTGCTCAGGTGTCTGGATAAACAGTCTGTGACTTCAAAGGCAGAGGATGAATAAAGAACTGAACAAAGAGGAGGCTTAGGTCTATTAGCTGGGTTTCCTCGGATCCATGTAGGTGCCTAACCTGGCTTAGCACTCTGCCCACCTCTGCTGCATCCCCAAGCCCCTTTGAATGTCACTTACTCATGCACCCAACAGCAGATGTTTATTGTATATTGACTGTGTGCCAGGTGTGGTGCTAAGCACTGGGGACATGGCCCTGAACACGGCAGGGGAGTCCCTGCCTTTATAATGAAAAATGGATGCTTCGCTTACAGGAAGGAAGGGGCTCTGTCTCCACCTGGAACTGAGCTCTTAATATATGTCAGGTTTTGTGCCATGTACTTTGCTGTTCTTATATCCTTGAATCCTTACAACTACCCTGAGAGAGAAAATTAGCCTTATTTTGCAGATGAGGAAACTGAAGCTCAGAAAGTTTAAGTGATTTGTCCAAGGCCACCCAGACAGTGAGCGGCAAGCAAAGATTTAGGCACAGGGCTGTCTGGCTCCCTCTGTGCTCTGCTGTCTCCTGGTGATGGTAGTAGCCCTCAGTCCCTTCCTCATCTCCAGCCACATGGACAGTTACAGTGCATCCATTCCCCTGTCTGGGTGTTTCACTCCTTCCTAGACCCTAATTGAGAGAGAATAATCCATTGTGTTCATCTGCACAGATGGGAGGGAGGTGTCTCAGAAGCCCTGGTCAGCATCAAGAGAATGAATGGACATCTGTTGTGGGCAGGGCACATCTGAAAAGAGAAAGACCGAAGACTGTGACCCTCATCCCAGCAGGGTGAACGTTTGGGCCTATTCCTGAAAAGATGAATGGCAATGTCCAATCCAGGTGGACATCTGTTGATTCTTGCTAGATGCCAAGTGAATGACGTCCTCTACAGGAAGTTCTTGGGGGAAGAATGATTACCTGGAGTATTAAAAGGATGCTTCAGAGAAGAGGGAGAAATTTAGACCTGGAAGTAAAGGATATTTATAAGCCTAATAAGGGGCGGGCGGGGCGGGGGGGAGTGTGCCAGGGAGGGAAACCCGTGTGAGCCAAGAGCTGAAGGCAGGACTGTGCACCATGGGAACAGCTCAACTCAAGACTGTCTCCTGAGGATCTAGTTGAGACCTGGGAGAAAGAAGAGTGTGATGTTATGGATAGCTACCATTTATTGTGCACCTGTGAGGTACTCTTCATGCATTAAATGCTCCCTGCTATCCAAATGGGTGTTACATCCCCACTTGTCAGCCAAAGACGCTGATCGGCCCATGGTCACACAGAGTGGAGACCACTGTCTCTAAGCCCCACAGACTCAGCCTGCCTCAGAGGGTTCTGACCTTCGCTTCACCTCCTTCACCTCCTCCCCTACTTCTGCCCTTTCTCGGCTCAGAGAACAGACATCCGCCCACAGCCAGCACAGCCCCTGACTCCCCATAAACTTCCTCCAAGTCTCTGCTTGCCCGCTTCTCACCCTCCACAGCTTCCCAGGCCCCTGCTGACTCAGATGTTCCCTGCATGTGCTGGCAGTGGCACTTTAATCAACGCTTTGTTAAAACGAACCTCCTCTAGGGACGGAAATGGTCATGGGATTGTCTCCCTACTGAACAAAGAGCTCTTGCGGGCAGGATCCTTGTACCCCCAGTTCTGGTAGGGTTCCAAGATGTGTTTACAGAATGAATTGAATGAATGTATGAAGTCTCCCCTGATCCTGAGATTCAATGCAGACAACACGCATGGATCTGTTTCCTAAGCCTGCTCAGTTACCCCTGGAAGTCCTTTCTGGTGTGAGAGTGCGTCTGTTGCCCAGCTCTGCCCACCACCACTCACGTCGGCGTCTGGGGGATGAGCCAACAGTAGAAGCTGGTGGGATGACCAACGGGCTTCCTCTTCCCTTGGTGGTGGGGAAGGGGTGGTCCTTGATAAGTGATAGGTGGGCATTTGGGGAAGAAAAGAAGGAAGGAAGTTAGGAAGGAGGGAAGGAAGGAAGGAAGGAAGGAAGGAAGGAAAGAAGGAATAAAGGAAGTTAGGAAGGAAGGAAGGAAGGAAGGAAGGAAGGAAGGAAGGAAGGAAGAAAGAGGGGAAAACGTGCACTGAACAGTTACTGTGTGCCAAAACCCACACCACACAATGTCATATTAAACCCTCCCAGAAACTCCCATTTGGGAAATAATAGTCTCCCCCACTTGACAGATGAGGAATGAGGCTTCGAGAGATTGTGTGATTTGCCTAAGGTTTCACTGCTGGTGTGAAGGGCAGAGCTGCATTCACACCCAGGCATTAATCCACACATCTCTTCCCCACTGTGAGTTGATCCTGTTAGGTAGCTTGACATTGACCAAACACCACAGATCTGGACTCCTCCCACCCCAGAACTGGTTGTTAAACCTTTACCAGCACACCACTGGGCACACCCGTCCTTTCTCAATCAGTCATTGTCTTGTAGAAGAGCTGGCCCATGTTAAGCACTTTGGTTTTCATCTGAACTGGGTTTAAATCTCAGCATGGCCACTTGTTGGCAGAGCATACCTGGGCAAGTCACGACCTCTCCAAGTCATGGTTTCCTCCTTGTCTTCTGAAAATGGAGGGTGTTGTGCAGATCAATGAAAGCACCTGGCATGTAACTGACCCTTAGTCATCAGCCTTTCCCTTCCTCCCAACCCCCAGGATGGGGTCAGCTGGCCATGGAGTCTCTCTGAGAGGTGGACTGGCCTCACACTTCCTTCTCCCTCCCCTGGAGGCTAACTTTGGGGATAAGTCAGTGGATCCAGTGACTTCCATTAATTGAGCAGCTGCCCCATTGTTCTGGACTGGCAGAGACCCCACCCCCATCCACACCCCAAGGAGTTTCTGGTTGTTGGCAACCCTACACAGACAAACTCATTGGTAAACAATAAAAGATCATACATTATAAACGGCCCATACAAAGACACCAAGAATAAATCCTTGAGGTTGAAAGGGAGTAGCCCAGGAAGGCTCTGAGGGATTCAAACTATCTTGTGACAGGTAAGGAGGGGTCCCCAGCTGGGAAACAGCCCACGTGAAGGCCTGGAGAAGGGAAGCAGAACCTGTCTGCATACGTGACGGCTGGGAGGCAGAGAGGCAGCTGACCTCACCTGAGCACAGGTGTTCTTGAGAGGCTGGGAACAAAGCTGGCATTGTTGGCGGGGGCCTGCGTGCCAGGGCAAGGGGTCTAAATTTGAGCCAGGGGCTGTGGGAAGCCATAGAAGAGAGAGGAGTGACATTCCTGGAGCAGGGCTCTAGGAAGATTAATTTGGCTTTTCTGGGCCACCTGAAGCTGGAAACTCTTTGGAACTTCCTTTGGGTTATAAATGATTGCTTTGGGGTTACTCAAGCAGACAATGGCCTCCAGGAAGAAATGCCATCATTTGGAAACTGCCCACATCTCTCAGATTGTCCAGCCCCCAGCCCAGGCCCCACCAAGGTCGATCGGCCTGGAATAGGGCTGCTCCAGCCAGATCATGTACCTTGGGCCTGAACCAGGAGTGATGGGAGGAGGGGATCTCCTGGGTAGAGGCATGGGCTCTGGAGGATGAGTAGGGTTTAGATTCTCATCCCCATCACTTATCCAGCCCCCAGTAACCTCTTCACTGCTTTTGGCCTTGATTTCTCCCACTGAATATTCAGCTGTCATGGTGGCCTCGTGCAGTGGAGGCTGCTGGGAGGGTGAGTCACATGATACGAGGGGTCCACATGCACCGACCGTGCCTAGCACATAGTGGGTGTGTGAAAAGTGGCTGCTGCTGTTATGATAATGGTTAGCTCCCCCACCACGTGGTGGGAAGCCCCGGATGGGAAGTGGAAGAGAAGTTTACAAGCCCCAGTGCCCTGAGGAGTGGGTATACTGTAAGTTTCCCACATGGAGCTCGAACAAGTCTTCGGGCTTGGAATTACAGAGCATAAGGGCCAAAGGGGAGCTGAGAGATGATCTGCACCATCTCCTTCTCCCCATTTCAAAGCTGAGAACACCGAGGCCAGAGAGAGGAATGACTCCACTGCTGGCACACACACTTTACATGATGTGGGGGACAGGCCTTCTCTTTGAGGTCATGGGCCCCATCCCAGGGCCCATCAGCCAGACCACCACCTGAAGAACCTTGCGTTGGGGAGCATCAGCATCCCCCATCCTTGGGTGGGGATCTTGGCGGCGCTCCAGTGGGGAGTGACCCCGCCCCCCGCCAGCCTCATAAAACACAGGAGCAGCTTGGGAGTCGCCAGGGAGAGAAGCAGCTGAGCCACTGGGTTTTTTTTTGTTCCTTTGCCAAGCTGTTCCCTTTGCCCTTTTGTTTCTCTTTCTGCAGAGGCTCTCTGAGCTCCTCCAATGGGGCTGTTTGTCACCAGTCATTGGAGCCTCCATTGTCTCCCCAGCGCCCTCTCTTCCTCCCCTCTTCTGAAGGCTGCCCCAGAGGAAGGCGTCCATCATGGGTGGGCAGCCCTGGCATCAGGCAGAGCGGGTTGGGGGTGGGGCGGTGCTGGAGCTTGAATGCACTGGCAGAGTGAAGACGGCCAGAGGGTGGGTGGCATCCACATCTGGAGCTGGTGCTCGCTGCCCGAGCGCAGGGTTTTGTCAAGTGGGGATATTCACGTTACACAATAACCCAAGGCCAGGTGCCCGGTTCCACAGAAGCAGGTGATAAGTTGCTAATTGTCACCGGGCACCTAAAAATGTCTCAGACGGGCAGGAGGGAGTGAGGTGGCGGGGTTGGTGATGGCAGCCACATCACAAAGACTGCTTTGTTCGCTTGGGCAGCAGAGAAATGGGCTGGAGCTCCGCTTGGAGGGGAAGAGGCATCATTGGATGGCAAATTCCTAAGGCCTGTCACACATTGAGGGGCCTGGTGGGTGGAAAAAGGCAAGCCCCAGAGAGGGGAGGGATCCCAGTTACCTGATGGGGAAGGGGGCTAGTGGTTCCCAGGACGCTGTGAGTTGCAGAGAGAACAATTTCTTATTGTAGGAAGTAGTGTGGTTCCTTCCTTCCTTCCTTCCTTCCTTCCTTCCTTCCTTCCTTCCTTCCTTCCTTCCTTCCCTCCCTCCCTTCCTCTCTCCTTCTTTCTTTCCTTCCTTAATTCCTTCCTTCCTTCCTTCCTTCCTTCCTTCCTTCCTTCCTTCCTTCCTTCCTTCCTTCCTTCTCTGACACATTCATTGGTGCAGCAAATATGAATCGATGCCTCCTGGGAGGTCAGGCATTGTTCTAGAAATCCCAAGGAAAACGAGTAGGCAAGTTCTCCCTCTCAGGGGGCTTACAGTACAGGGCTCTGCTGTTTGATACATGGCCATGTGTGACGCCTGACATTTAGACATTTACATTAAGACTCAACACGGTGGCTCAGCTCTTGTTGAGCTGAATTAAACAACACTCAGTCCTTCAGTCCCATCAGCCACGTTTCAAGTGCTTGCTAGCCACACGTGGCTGTGGCTCCTTTGCTGGATAGCACGAAGTAGATAGCACACTTCCACCATTGCAGAAAGTTCTGTTGGACACATAGGCCCGGGGCAATGATCCTCGCTCAGTGGGGCTTGTCCATTGGCAATAAATAGTAAGGAATCGCTTATCAGCTCAATCCTGTCCTTCTAGTTGTGCCAGGGAGAAAGCTTCAGGCTGATGCTCTCATGTCTTTAACCCCCTCTGTCACTTGCTGACCTCTTTTCAACAATAAATAAATAAATAAAAATCTATAGTCTGGGGCGACAGGGCTTCATCGAGCCGGAGGGAGCAAGACTTTTAATCACAGTGTTTTGTTTCCATTCTCATTCTTTTTCCGCCTCCCTCTGTTGAAGGCACGTGAGACGGGTTTGCCATTTGGGGGCAGTGATTTAAATTCTCTCTGTCTCTTTTTAAAAGGGCTTATTTAAGTAAAAAAATGAGTCGAGTTAAAGAGAAATGTTAAGTCCACAGTGAAGCAGGTGGCTCGCAGACATGGCCGATCTGTGAAGGTAGCGGGTATGGATGTCTACTGCTGAGAAACCCCAGTTCTCCTGATGGAACCCCACAGGTTTTGGGGGGCAGACGGTGTAGAGTCCACGTGTCAGCACCACTGTTTGTAAGCTCTGTGACGTTGGGACAAGTTACCTCACTCCATGGCAACTGGGGAGTCTGAGGAGGGCTTATTAAGGGGGCTATTAGCATGGGGTCTAGGAAAGGCGGCAGGGGGTGGTGCAGCCCCTTGGGGTTAGGAACAGTGGGGAGCTGTTAACACCCCTAGACTTTCCGAAAGAGAACTCCCTGACAGGACTGTGGCTCTGGGGAGAGGGATGCGACCTGGCAGGGACCTGGAGGGAGAAATGCCCCCCACCTTCACCCTTCTTCTGCCGTTGAGTCTCTCGCTGGCGCCATCCATTGACCAAACCCACCTGGAAGCCCATGCAGGTGGAGAGGGGGAGCAAACAACAGAGATCTCATGCCATCCTGCTAAGCCTCAGTTTCCCTGTCTATATAAAGTGGGGATAGTGCTACCTACCTAAGGTAGCAGTGATGGTGAAATGAGGCAACGTGTGATGCCAGTCATTGGCTACTGTTGAGAAATCGCAGTTCTACTTATATTTATCACAACGACAGTCACAAAATACCTACCCTTGTGCCCAATCGTGTGCCGGATGCTGGATTTTCCTGAGCCAAAAAGTAGCATATGCATGTGTATGGGGCTTTGGGAAGACAGGACTGGCTTCCCGGGGGGCACAATGCCGTTCACGGAGAGGAAATGCCTACACTTGCTACTGCGGGTATTGACCTTTGCAAGGTGTCATCTCTGCTCTAGACTCTTCAATGTCTCTACGCCTCCCGTGTCCCCTGGCCCGGCTCCCTGACGGATGTCTCGACCCCAGGGCACCCCTATGCGTCATTCCCCAGTCTATTTTCCACCCTGTTTCCCACAGAGAGGTTCTTTCTCCTTTAGATCCATTTAGGTCATCTTTCCTGCCATCCCCCTTGACTCTAACCATGTGCAGCATGGTCCACATCCGTCCTCGGCTGCTCTGAGCAGAAGATGCTGCCTCCACTCTGACAGGTGTGGGAGCAGGGAGGACACCATGAGTAAGCGAGTCCTTGGAACCTGTAGATCTTTATCCTTCACCTGAAAGCTGAAAGCACCACTGCTACTTCTAGAGAGATCGTCTCAGCAGGGAGTAGCTGCAATCCAGGGAGTAGCTGTCTTCTAAATGGGAGTAACTATTTCTTAGGCAAACTTCCACCAACAACAGCCCCCTCAGCTCCCAGCTTCTCAATTGGCTGAGGTGACTCTCCATATTTCCCCCCTCTATTTTCCTTTGTCTGGTCCTTTTTCCCCATCTACGTTGACTTGTTCAAATTGACTTTGATGGGGACTAATTTTGCCAGTTGCAATTCATGAGACGCTTACACAGTCTGTGCTTTGCCGGAATTGCCATGACAGATACTAGTGGCATTTTCTTCCCCGACTCGTTCTCTAAAACGCTGCAGGCAAGACAGTGCCCCTGCCCCTCGCCGGTGTGCCATCTGCCGACTGCCATCTTCCTTTACTTGCCCGGACCGAGGCTGGTAGGTCTCAGCCCTGCCTACTGGCTTGGTGGCCGTGTGACCCCGTGTGTGTGTGTGTGTGTGTGTGTGTGTGTGTGTGTGTGTGTGTGTATGCATGTGTGTGTGTGTGACGGGGAGATTGTTTGCTCACTGGGGATAAATATTCCTTAGGGAAAACTCCACCAACTAACTGTCTCCCTGGTTCTCAGTCTCCAAGTGGGCTAAGGTGATATTCCTTTGTTCAGCCCCCTTTCCATCTACCCAGCTGTTCAAATCGACTTTGATGAGGACTCATTTCGCAGTTGGAGTTGGAGCCATGTCCAGGAAGTTGGTCCTCCCCCTGTGCTGGCTGCATGGGGCCTCCCTCAGGGCACGGGGGGAGCCATCTCTGGGTCTCAGGAGTAGCTTTTGTCATCCACGAGTCCCATGTCCCTGAGCAATGGGAGTGCTGCCCTCTGGTCAGCCAGCTTTGAACCACCCCCTGGCCTGAACCTGGGCACACCGCCCAGATCGCCAAACTATAATCTCCCCCTCCCCCCGTCACGACTTTTGTTGTATCTACATCCCGTCCGAATGATTTACATTACGATTTCTAAAAATCCAATCTAATTGATTTTAAATTAAAGTGATTCCTTCTGTTTTGATTTGTTTTGTGCAAAGGTGTACTCTATAGGCTTGTTGCACTGAATATATTTTTTTTTGTAATTCATATTAAAATAAACATTGAACTATTTGAATGTTTTAAAAAGCTTCCCCATACCACCTAGCATCATCCTGCGAGCCACCGTAGGAAAGAACTTCACCCTCAGAGTTAGGAGTCCCAGGACTGGACTTCAACTTCTCCATTAATTTACTTTGTGTTTGGCTTACTACCCCCCCTACACACACACACACACTTCTCACCTTAGCCTTTGGTCCACAGAATGAAGAGATGAGGTTGGATCATCTCATTCTAAGGTTCTTTGATGGGTGATGGGATTAAGAAAGGGAGTCCCATCTACGTCCAAAATATTTCCTTTAAGACACATGTAATGCCCCTCGATTCCTACCGCTAGGATAAAGCGCCCAGCTCCAGTGGACTTTGCTAAAAAGCAGCTATGTCACTGATGGGGGACACTCCAATAGCTGGTCATTTCCCTGGAGTACAGACGTGGCCCCTGTGCCAGGGCTAACACTGCAGGGACACATAAGATCTGGTGCCTGTCTCCAAGAGGTTCATAGTCTCCTGGGGCAGAAAGACAGGCAAACAAATAAGCTATGATATCATATTAGAAATTCTACAACTGAAATAGCTACCAAGTCCTTTTAGGGACAGCAGAAGAAGAAATAACTAATCTGCCTGAGGTGTTGGGGAAACTTATATCACTAGAAGGGGTGACACACGACTGGGTCTTGAAGGATGCATAGGAGTTTGCTAGGCTAAGAAGGGAATGAAGAGATTTTAGGAGGAGATAACAGCAAGGACAAAGACTCATAGGCTGGAAAGGGCCCGGGGGAGTGTGGGAGGCAGGGGTAGAGGGTGTGTGTTGCCGGAAAGAAGGAGCGAGGCTAGAGGTGGCACAGGGCACAGATCAAGTGCATTTGCTGGAGGTGAGTTAGTCTTGCAATTAGATAGAGTTCCCAGGTCTAGACCCCCAGGCTCACTGAAGCCTGGACCCTGTTGGCCCCATACCGGGAAGCAAGAGACCCACTGAGAACACCCCTGGGGCCATTGGCCCCTTGCAGACAGGGGAAAATGCTGTGGGTGTCGGGGTAGGGACAGGACTTCAAGCTGGAAGCAGTGATTCATTTTAATCTAGACTGATCTCGTTAAAATATGCCCCCTCTTATTAACCCAGACCCTGTAGCTGGGACAGCCACCTGGTTAAAATGTGGCTTCTTTTGCTCTGTGGGTCCAGGGGAAGTTTCCTGGACTTGAAGTCTAAGGACATGTGTGACCGTGTCCAGGTTCTCTGCCTGGGCCTCCTGGGCTTCATCTGCAAACTGATAACAAGAGCAAACGTTTATTGAACACTTACTACATGTGCACAGGCGCTGTGGATGGCTCCCGCTTGTATTAACTACCCATTTTTACCACCATCACAACCACCCAGGAGGTATGTGCTGCTAGTATCCGCATTTTACAGCAGAAGAAAACTGGAACACAGAGAGGTTAAGCCACTTGCTCAGGGTCACACAGGTAGTAAGTAGCTGTGCTGAGTTTTGAACCCAGGCTGTCTCACATTTTAACTGCTTCCTATGCCAGAGATCCCTTCCAGCTTGACCTTTTGTAAATTCTGGGGCTCTCTGGACCTTCTATCCTGATCCTATGTGGCTCTCTGGCATTCAGGGGGTCCAGTAGCAGCTGGAGCTGCTGCAGAAGGCCACACGCCTGGCCTCTTTCCGCCTTGGTGGTAGCTCAGCTCTGCTTTGTTGTCTCCGGCCTCATTATTATTATTTCTTTCCAGCATGCTGCTAAAAGCTTCCCGCAGAGAGCACGCAACCCAGCTCTTTAAAATTTAAAGGGCTTTACTTAAACAATGTTATTTTCCCTGGAAAGGAGACAGAAGAGGCATATGCAATGGTTATATTTAGTGCAGTGTGTGGGTCTGAGCAGATGAGTGTGGGGTTCAGTGGGAGTAGAGGTGACCAGGGAGGGTGTGCAGCTGGTCTCTTTCCCTCTCCTCCCCCGGAAAGTGTGGCCTCAGAGGAAACTTATTGCGCACAGTGTCCCGGGAGGAGGAGGATAGATGCCATCCAAAGACAACCACTGAGGAGACATAAGTCTGGCCCATCCTTTCAGCACACAGGGCCTCGGCACTGAAGATATGATTCTCTTAGCTGCCCCAGGGTCTTTGCACATGCTGTTCCTGCTGCTGGAACCCACCTCCTTCTCGGGACAAAGTCCTGCTCATCATTCAGGTCTCACCTTAGACATTACTTCGCTCATTCATTCAACACATACTTTCCTTTCACCTGCTGTGTTCATAGAACTCTGGGACACAGAGGTCCTTTGTGACTCATCTTCGTGGCCCCTGTGGCTGGCACAGGTCCTGGTGCAGAGCAGGCATCAGTGTTTATGGGACTCATAAAAGCCTATGCAGATGCTGTGGGATCCGGAGGAAGGATACGGTTGCCTTCCTTGGAGACACATACCGAAAACATCGGGAACTCCAAATGGGCCTGTTATGCCTTTCAGCATTCAGGGAAGAAAGGGAGGATTCATTTCTTCCTTTGTTTGACCATCCATCTGTCCAGCCATCCATCTGCCTAATCATCCTTGTCCATCCATTCATCCATCCTACAAACTGGACATCTGCTATGTTCCAGGAAGTGTGCTAGGCACTGGAGATTCAGTGGCGAGCAGGAAAAGATAAAGCGTGTCCTCCTGGAGCTTACCTTCTATAGCCTACGACTCAGCAGATAGCACTCACGGACATCTAACATCAGACGAGAAATGATACCTGCTGCGAAGAAGAAGGCCCGGTAAGAGTGATGGCAAAGTGTAGAGGTGCGAGGTCCAGGAGGGGCCCTGTTTACGGAACATCTACCACGTTCCAGACCTTGGGGAGGCCCAGGGCTGCAAGCAAGTCAGGATGGATAATCACTGACTACCCTCAACATCAGGACGGAGAGAGCCAGGATTTGTTTGGTAGTGAGCAGGAGAGTTGCACAGTCAAGGAGGCCTCCAGTGAGGTCCTGGAACATGAGCAGGGCCTCAAAAAATAAGAGGGTTTAGAGAGAATGTGGCGGGCCTGTGGTTCTCAAACTGTGTTCCTCGGAACCCAGTTTTTCCCCACGGAGGTACCCCTGGCACCACTTGGAAAGTCAGCATGTGGATCAAGGTGATGGATGAGGGGGCCCTTGTCCCCAATTAAGGCAAGAGCCCTGCTTTGCCTCTTTTACAGACTGGGCTTCTACTTAAGCTTTACTTTGGACGTTGGATCCCACAGCCAAGGAAGGAATATGAAAATGAGTGGATTGAATGGTAGGGAGGACATCTTTCTATCAGGGCCGGATTTGGTTCTGAAGCTTTTCTGTTTAGGTCCAACCCTCCTTTCACTTTATATGTGGGGAAACTGAAGCACAGAGGGGCCAGTGGCTTGTCCCAAGTCACCAGCAGGAGAACTCGTATCTGGGACAAAGGCCTCTGATTTCTACCCCTTTTCAGGCCGGAAGGCAGGACTGTGAGAAAACCTACCCTGACCTTGGACGGGAGGTTTAGGGGCTGCTGTCCCCAACCTTGTGCCTGTTCCAGTCCCAAATCAGCTATAGGGCACCTCTATAAAACCCTTCTCCTTTGCCAGCTCAACTGGGCTGCCTCAAGCTCCTGAGACCCTGGAATTAGATGAAATATTTTATGATCCCATGCTTCGTTATGTTTTATTAAAAAGCGCCTGTGCCGGCTTCCACGGGCTCATCTGCCGGGCCCAATCCTGAGGCATCCTCTCCTTCTCCACCCGCACCTCTCCCAGCCAGGGAGGCAGACAGCTGCCACCCCACCTCCAACCTCAGCTGCTGTCAGGTGTCCATGAGATAAAGGAGAATCCTGCAGGTGAGGTCAGATCAGAATTTAGAATGATGATCCTATGTATTCATATCATCCTAACCCCATCTGGTCCTGTAGCTCCCCCTGGAAGGGACTGGTCAGAGAGGGGAGGGGCAAGTCCAAAGTGACACAGCACATTAGATGCGCCTAGTTTGCAGTCTTGACCTTCTCCAGGTACCTGTGCAAATCCAAGACCAGGCCGATATCCTTCCCCAAGCTGGACATGTTATATGCACCGGTGACCACAGCAGGCTGTTGGTTTCAATCTGGGAGACAGGAGGAAAGTCCCCGCATCCAGATATTACTGGTGGATAAGCAGTGCCCTGCACCTTTCTTCCTGGTGGGAGGTGCTGTGCCATCTCAGGAGCCAGGTGGAATGCTTAGAGTGTGACTCACCTTGATCTGAATGGCAGCTGAGTCACCTGCTAGGTGCTCTGAGCCTCAGCTTCTCATTTGTAAAATGGGAGTAATAATACCTATCTTGTTGAGGGGATCGTGTAAGGTGTCTGATACTTAGTAGACATTTGCTACATGGTGGCAATGTTTTTTAATGGGATCCCCTGCTAAACGAGAGAGGGCATTTAATCAGATCTTCATTTGAGGGAAGAAGGAAGTGATAATCTTACTTCTTATTATCGTTATTATTATTCTAACACTAATGGAGAACTTGTTATTCATTTATCAAATACTTTTTGATCTCCAACTATGTGCCCAAAGAGATGGCACTGAATAAGATTGTCAAGAGCATTGGCCTCATGGGGCTGATATTCTGGTGGATGAGGCAGAAACAGACAAATACATAAATAGCCTAACTCTAGGTGGTATCATACTGTGAGAAGAATGAAGCAGGGCTATGCCATAGTGAGGGGCTTGTGGGCAGAGCAACTTGTTTAGATTGAGTAGTCAAGGAAGGCTTCTTGGAGGAGGTGCCTTTTGCATAGACAAGGGAGAAGAAAAGAAGCAGGAAAAGTCTGGCTCAGCTCTGACATTGGTGTCTCCTGGCCAGGCTGCATTTCTGTAGCTAAGTCCTTCTCCTGATGGAACCTCCTCTGGACCCTGTTCTCATCTCTGGGGACAGGCCATCTGCCATTTTTTTTATACCAGTGCTGCAAACTCAGCTGGGCCATGAAGGCACCCTTCTCAGCCCTGAGGCAAAGGCTGGGACTGTGTTGTGCATGTTTTTCATGTCCTCATTTACTCCTGCAGATCTCCAGGAGGTGGGTCCTGTGACTCTCTCCGTTTTGCAGATAAGGAGCCCGAGACTCAGAAATGAAAAATCTCATAGTTAGAGGAGGTACTAGGATTTAAACGGGGGTCTGCCTGGCTCTGTCCCTTCTGAATTAGCTACTGCCTCGTGCTCAGTTACTCTGTGTATCTATGTGTCTAGTGAGAGGACGAGGAGGGTAAAAGCCCACCCTCACCCCATCTTGTTCCACTTGGAACTCCCAGGATGCCTCTGGGCTGGGGCTGGAGCCTTGAGCGAGTGGGGATGAGTGGGCTGGGTGGCAGGGTGCCCACAGAGTATTGATGGCCCTCAAAACTGGCAGGCGTCGGAAGGCAGAAAGGTATTAATTAGCAGTTATTCCCCGGCAGTGAGGAGATGGATAGAGATTAAGGTGGCGGCCTGCGCATCCGTTTTGTAGCAGCCGAGAAGCAACAGTAAATCAGTGCTATGAATCGATGCTGTAAGAGGGAGATATGTTTTAATCTTATTAGTGGTATAGCATTACGCAAGCGAGGCGGGAGAATTCCTCACTCGCGGGGTGGGGAAGGCGGGAGAGAAAGCAGCGGGGGCTTGGACCATCTCGGAGGACATCAGGATGAATTTTGACCCCTGTTGGGAAAAGGCAGGGGTGTGGGAGGAGAGAGAGGGGCGAAAGGCAGGAAAGGGGTACTAGGCCAGCAGACAGGGACCCTCCAGGCTTCCCAAGGGTCTTTGCTACAGACTTAGTCCTACTGTGCTCCCCCTCCAGTCCCGCCTGTGAGCGGGGAGTCCAGGTCGGACACCGTTTCCACTGCTGCACCTGTACAAGGCTCTGACCCTGAGTTCTCGGACAAACCATGCCCCCAGCCATGGTGAAAGCTCAGAGGCTGAGACACAGAGCAGCAGGTGGAGGGTGGGGGCCAGCATCTCTGCTTGGGTATGAGACATGAGGAGGAGGATGGAGTGGGGTGGTGACTTGGGAACTGTTTATCAAGCGCCCCCAAAGCAAGTGGTGAGTTGCACCTTGAACAGCATGACCTGGAGTCTTCCTAACCCATGTGGTAGGTGCCTTGTCATCAAGTTCAGGGGAGAGCAGGTACAGGAGATGGAGGGACCTGCTCAGGTATAGCAGCACTAGGATTTGACCGCATCTCTGAAAGGCGAGAGCCTGCATCCTTCCCACTTTCACACCAGACCATCACCAGCAAAAGCCACGGGAGAACCAATGAGATCCAGCCTTTGAGTGTGACCGAGGGCTTAGAGTTGGGACACCCTCTCCTTCCACCTCCTCCCTTCCTCAGTTCCACTCTCCACACTAGGACAAGAAGTACCCATGGGAAAGAGACGGGGAAGGGGAGGCAAAAGGGGGACGAAACAGAGCAACTGGGATAGATTACGAGTCCCCATTTTTCTCTTCCACCCAGGGTAAGCGGCTGACACTCTCTTGGCCTAATTTTTTCTACCAGATCCCTGAGGGCCCTTCTAGCTAGCACATTCTCTGATTCTGCGTTTCTCCCTTCTTAAATTGTCAGTTGCCTACTATGTCACTGAATAATCCTCTCCAGTTAGACCCTGTGATATAAGCATGACCAGCCCCATTTTACAGAGAGGTAAACTGAGGCGCTCAGCGAGGGTTAGTTGCTTGACCAAGGTCACACAGCTAGTCTGTGTCGGAGCCTGGGTTTAAACCCAGGTCACTCGGCTCTCAAAAGCTCAGCGCCTTTCGTTACATGGCACCACCATCTCCTCATCTGACAGACAAAAAAATCATGGAGAAAAATGTTGGCTGGGAAGGAACTTGACTCCAGGGCACCAGGCAAAAGCAGCAGCCCTTCTGTGGGTGTGCAGTGGGGCTCCTTGCCACCCACCCACCTACAGGGCTTGTCCATGTCTGCCTGCTCCTTCTCAGCTGCTCTGATGGTTGAGCCAGTCCTGTAAATGCTCTGACATCCTGGACAGGGGACCCAGAGTGCCCCTCAGCTCTGGAAACCTCAGGCCAGCCAATGAAGACATTTTGGAGGTCTGCCTGGGCTGCAAGGACTGGGCCAGGCCTTCGAAAGGAGCCAACTGTCTCCCAGGGGTGGAAACCCAGTGTCTTGACAATCTCACGTCCTCTTGTCTTGGAAGGAGGGATGGGGCATTTCTAAGTATTGAAAAAAAAAGCTGCTTCAGGAAGATGGAGACTGCCAGAGGAAGAGGGCCCAACCGGGGGACCACCTGTCTCTACTCGGGGTAGGGGGATGCCTGGGGCAAATTTTTTTTTGTTTTACTTCTTCATGTAACAGACCACACTGGTGGCTCAGGGATAGACACCCAGAGGCAGATGAAGATATCAGGCCTTCCTGTTCCAGACTGTGGTTTCCTATCTGTATCCCCAACCAAGAGCATATTGTCCTGTAAAGTGAATGGATGTGGAAATCAGTTTCAAATCCTGGACCAACCACCTACCAACTATGTTACCCTGGGCAAATTACTTGACCCCTCTGGGCCTTGGTTTTCTTGTTCAAAAATGAGGGCAACAATTAGCTACCACATGTACTTGTTAGAATAATCAGATGACATGATTTTATCCCTTTATTTACTTTATTATACTAGAAAGAGAGTGGGTTCGTAGAACGATGCTTTGTAAAATGTAATTGTATTAGATGGGATAGCACTTGCTGCTGTAACAAACAAACTCTGAAATTTCACTGGCACAAGTCGTTAGAAGTTTATTTTTAGCTTCCATCGCAGGCATCTTTGTAAGTGGGTGCCTTTCCTCCATGTAGAGTCTAAGGGACCTATGGTCCTTTCATCTTGTGACTCTGCCATCTCCTGGGGCTTCAGAGTCCTTTCCAGCTAGTGGAAGAGGGAAGAAGAGGCAGAGAAGCAACTGAGAAATACCATCCATGGGGGGATGTATGGCAGCTGCCTCTTAAAGACAACTCCATATTATTCAGTGGGGTAGGAGTGGGGGTGTTTGTTTTTGTTCATGGATTTTTGGTATCCAGCTGGTGTCTCTGCTTCAATAAATATCCCCTTTACTGGCCTGCCTCACCTACTTTGTGAAATCAGTAAAGATAGTGCCCTTGTTTGTCTTACTTACTCTGCCTTATGTATTTCTGTAATCCTAGCACCTAGCACTGCTCTGGGCAAAAAATATGTATTTATTAAATATTTATATTGATGGATCAATGGATGGATGGATAAATGGGTAAAAGATGGATGGATGGGTGTATAGAAGATGAATGGATGGATGGATGGATGGATGGATGGATGGATGGATGGATAATGAATGGAGGATGAATGGAGGATGGGAGAATGGATGATGGGTGGGTGGATGGATGGATGGATGGATGGATGGAAAGATGAGTGTATGGATGGATAGATGATAGATGGATGATAGATGAATGGATGGGTGCATAGATGATGTATGGGTGATGTACAAATGATGGATGGAAGATAGATGGGTAGATAGGTGTTGATTGTATGTATGTATGGATATATGTATGGATGTATGGATGGATGGGTGGATGGATGGGTGGATGGTGGGTGGATAGGTGGAAGATGGATGGATAGATGATAGGTGAGTAGATGGATGGATGAAGTGATAGTGTATCAAACCACAGTGACCTATGACTAGGGAGACAGATACATTTATGGTCAGCCCTGTGGGCATTCTGGCCTCATTGACTGCTAGATTCCCATCACTGGATATGGAAGGCAGCAGATGTCAGGTTTCAGTGTTTACTGAACGGAATTCTTAGAGGTTCTTTGAAAAGGTCAGTATCTGAACCTGGGCTGAGCCTTGGCGGTCCAGCCTTCAGGCAGAAGGATGGCCAAGATGACCTGGTATGTCCTAGCTCCCAGAACTAGGAAATGACTAGAGACTCTGGCCCCATCAGTAGATTCTGGGCCCAGGCAGCCTCTGGGGGCTGTCAGGGAAGGAGATTTTCCAGATTTCTCCAGAGAATCTTTAAAAAGTCCCCTGCCCTCACTTGAGTGCCCAGTGAGGACCTCTGATATTTTCCTGCTTTATCCTCTGGCAGGGTGTGAGCCTGTGGGGCAGACACAGCGGCTCTGAGTGGGTGGAGGAAGGTGAAGAGGGTGCTGGGGGTGACCACTGAGGCAGACTTAAGTGCATCCCTCTCTTCTTGCCAGACCAGTGAGAATTTGGCTATATTTTTGTTAACCTAAATAGAATTATATTCATTCTTTTTCTCACTAGATGCAAAGCGCTTTTTTGGAGCAATTAAGGAAAAGCATAAATCAGTCCATTTTTAAGAGCTCAGGCTGACTTTGTGACTGGCTAAAATTAGCATCTCCATGAAGGAGGAGGAGGAGGGGGAAGAGGAAGCTGAAACCGGCCTCGAGATACCCATTCACTGAGGCTGGGGGTGAAGCCAGGCCTCTCCCCAGATCTGCATTCAAGTCAGGGGAGCCAGCGCTCCCAGCCCCATCTGGTCTCTGATGACCAGGACACCTTTTCCGGTTCGAGCCCCATCTCTGGTCTTTCCTCATTCCCTGATGTGGAGAGAGAGTGGGTCCGCAGAGTGACTGGGCTTGAACTCCAGCTTTGCCACACGGCTGCTGCGTGGCCCTAGGCAAGTCACTTCACCTCTCCGAGCCCCCAGGTTCTGTGTCAGAAGAATGCTATCTTCGTACCTTCAGACCTTGCCTCTACCACCTGACCCCGCATGGCACAGGCTTGAGAGGCACACAGCTCAGAATACGAAATATGGCCCTTCTTCCCATGACCCCTGCCTTGGTTTATCATTATACATCATCAGCACACTTGCTATTTGACCGGAGCTGCCACCTCCATTGAGCTGGAAGCCCCCAAGGGCCTTGTCTGCTTCTTCACGGCTGACACATTGCACATGCACACATATTTATTTCTTGACTGAATGTGTTCATGACGACCATATGTACCAGTCACCTTACCTTTCAGAGCCTCAGTTTTCTAACTGCAAAATGAGAATGAGAATTTTTTCTTCTCAGGTGAGAATTAAGTGTGATAAATCCTGTGTGTGAGAGATCTTTATCAAGCTCTTACCATATGCCAGGCTTCGGGGATGTAGCCGTGAGCAGCATGAGTGTGGTCCATACCTTCAAGAAGCTACAAATTGGTAGGAGACTATGTGTTTTAGCACCATGGAGAGCGCCCTGAATGTTGCTCTTAGTTAAATGATAGATGAATGAGAGAACGAATAAACAAATGGTAGGAAATTCATCTCCCATCTGTGACTCCCCCTAACTCTCATCTGCGAAGTTTTCTTGACACATTATTTAAAGGATTTCACTTTTGTGCTGACACTTTAGAGACTTGCTTCCCGCTCCAGGTGCGTTGCCTGGCTGGGTCCCTAACCCACTCTGGGCCTCATTTTTTTTTTCCTCTGTAAGATGTTATCTCAAACCCCCTTTGAGTTGGGAGGGATATTCTTGTCTCTTGTAGACAAGGCCTCATGAGCTTCCAGGGAAGAAATCCTGTCACCACCTATTTCTCCTGGCCTGGTTCTTCTCTAGGTCTAGCTTTGGTGCCAGCTCAGCTCACAGGGAGAGGGTTAATTACTCACAGGTGCTGTCTGCTCATCTCCCAGACCTCTTATCTGGGACATAAGCATTCAGGCAAATACATTAGGCCAAACAGGCCAGACTCGAGGGAACTAGAGCCTTTTGACAAACAGCTCTGGGCTTCTCTCAGCCATGGAGGATATACACTGATGAACGTTGCCCTGTGCTCCTCAATAACCCCTATCCCTAAAGGCCCATCCACCCCACACATTCAGGGTCAACCAGCAGATCCTGAAAATTCCAGGCACCCAAGTCCGGGTCTTCCACCCCAGGGACCACGTGCGGCAAGCTCGAGCTATTGTGTAGCCAGCCTGAGCTCTGGCCCAGCCGCCTCCCCACCACCAGCCTGCTCTGCGAGCAGGTGCACTCCGACAGGGGCCTCCGTCAATCACAGCGAGGCAGAGAAATCCTACACAGAGTTCCGCGGCCATGCCTTGGAGATTAGAGGATTCTCTGTGATTTAGATTGATCAACAGATTTTTCTGGAGGAAAAGGGGGCTGTTACTAAGCATATGCTCTCGCCCACACTGGGGCTTCAAGCTCTTGTTTGTATCAGCCTGTGCACCCTCCCACTAGCCCAGTGAAATGGGGTATTGGGCTCCTGCTATAGGTGAGGACCCCAAACCCCAAAGAAGTGAAATGACTTCCTTTCGGGCACTGGACAGTGAGACTCACATTGACTGGGCGCCTTGGGGAGCAAAGCACGGCCAGGTGCCTCCCTCATCTGTCTTCCCCTAATGGGCACCTCACCCTAACGAATAGGTGCCATTGTTATTTGTAGTGGGGAAACCGAGGCTCTGAAGTGTGAAAGCACTTACTCAGGGTCCCGAGGCTGGTGAGCGGCAGTGCCATACTTCACACCTGGCTCTGGGGGACATCCAAGTCCCTTCTCTCTGTACTGCATTAGGGAAGTCACTTTTGGGAAGTGGAGATATAAAGATAATTCATGACTATTATATATATATACACATGCATGGATTCCTGCCACATACAAAGGGTTTTCAGATATTTATCATCTGGTGATGCCACCACAACACTTTAAAGTAAGCAGTATAGGTGTTTACTTAACAAATATTTATGTAGTACTTACTGTGCATGGAGCATCTTCTAAGTACATTATAAATATTAATGTGTTAAACCTGAATTAAAAACTCTCTGAGTTGGGCTTTGTTCTTTTCCCTATTTTATAAATGAGGAAACAGAAGCACAGAGCACAGAGAGGTTAAGTGCCCACCTCAAGGCCACACAGCTAGTGAGAGACAGAGCTGGACTTCCGTCTCTTGCTCCTAGCTCCTGGCTCCTGGCTCTTCTCTCTCGCTCTGCCACTGCCTTGTTCTCTGCATTTTGGTGGAGAATATGTTAGCCTCAGAGAAGGGAGTGATCTCCTCTAGGATGGGCAGTGGGTCAGTGGCAGGGCTGAGCCTTAAATGAGCCTGACTTGGGGACAGGAGCCAAGGGACATCCCCACTTTCTTCTGCGTTGGCCCTTCTAGGTCCCTAGAGAGGAGGGTACTCTTTGTCTCAAGAGGAAGGTTAATGAGGTTGGATTCATTCTAGGGAAGCGTTTATCTGCCCCAGGGCTGAGGTAGAGAATAGGGCCCTAACTGACAAGGGGGCTGAGGGAGATTAACAGAGCTGGAGACAGTCTGTGCCTGAGCCCCACACAAAGGCTACAAAATCAGCAAGCTTTAAGATCTTTATCTCATGGCAGAACTATAATAATCCCTCACAGGACGTGTGGCCTCACTTTCTTCTTTTCCTAAGCTTTGTCCAGCTGTTTATCACAATCCATTCGTATGGTGCTTGAGAAGTAAGCAGGAAAGAGGGTGGTATTGCATAGTCACTTCTCAGTTATTTAGGGCTGGGGGCCATATTTCTATTGCTAATATTGTTCTTACTCTTTTTGGGAGTTCTCATCAGAATGAGCCGGAGACAAGGATTAGGGTGCAGGGAGTTTATTTGGGAGTGACCCCAGGAAACACCAGCAGGGAGGGGCACAGTGAGACAGGAGAAGGAAGGAATCTGGAACAGGTGTAGCTGGGACTCTGGCAGCTCAGAGGCAGTTTGGGACATACCTCAGAAATACCCTCTTTGGGAAAAGAGGCTGGGTATTTATCCACCGATCTGCATCTCCCATCGATCAAGGGTCTCTTTATGAGTGTTGCTGTTTCCACGTGTGGGTCACATGTGTCGTGGTGTAGCCTCCTCTTAGGTGCGGAGAGGCAGGACACCAACTTGCACCTGCTACTGTGTTACTGCTGCCACCCCCCGACCCTTAATCGAGCATTTATTATGAACCAGACTTCGGCTCAGGGCTTTCCCTGACTTATCTCACCTAATTCCCTTTTCAATGGACATGACTGTCCTCTTCCTACAGATGAGGGAACTAAGGCACAGAGAGAGCCACACACAGAGTCTGCAGGAGAGCTGAGATTCAGACCCCGCCGCTTGGTCACCCAGCCCTTGCCGAGCACCTAGCATGTGCTCTGTCCCGGCTGGGACTCCAAACCCCGCATTCGTGATCACTGCTCTCACACTTCTCCGTGGAGAAGTTCTCCTCCCTCGGGGCACAAAGACTATACTTTCTAGGTTCCCCAGGACGGCCCCAGTTGCAAGTAGTTTTATCCTTTTCAATAAAGACAATGTGTGACATATATAACCAACTGAACGCTAATGTTTAAACCTTTGTAAGGAAGACTTTCGCCCGAATGAATTCACTCCTCCCTGCCCCCTGGGAAAGCTGCGTCTAGCAAGATATTCTAGATTAGGCTGGGAAAATGTGGTAATTGAACAGAGGGAGGGGGGCCTGATTCAGCCTCAGATCTTAGGGCTCCGGGAGGTGCTGCCTGGGCCATATCGGTGATGAGGTCAGTGGGGTCCCCAGTACCTGGCACATCTCGGTGATGAACCCCTCCCACACTGGGTGATGAACCCCACCCATGCTCCTCCCAGCAATCTTGGCCCCCTGCACTTCTTGCCCTCCTTCCTCTGTCTTCCCCTTTCCCTGCTGCCCCACCCTCCAGGTGGGAGTAGACCCCGTAGAGCAGTGTGGCTCTGTGGTTACCATCCCAGGTCGTGGAGCGGATCCTTGGCTTTGAACCCTACAATGTGCTGGCTGTGTGACCTGGGCCTAGTTGTCTGGATGCTCTGGGCCTCAGTTTCCTCATCTGTGAGACGGGGTTAAGATGGTAACAGACACTGTCAGTGCCCAGCCGTAGCCCCTGGGCATATCTGTTGATCAGAGAGCCCGTGTCTGCTCACTGTGAATGCAGCAACCCTCTGGCTGGGAGCAGTGCCTGTGGCTAGGGCACAGGGCTGGCCACAGGTGCAGAAACCTGGTGTCCCCAGAAGCAGCCCTCAGCCCAGGATGGACAGAGAGTCATCCTTGTCTCAGGTGGACACTCCAGGTGCGTCTTCTGCACTAACTCCCAGAGATCCCCAGTTTCCCACAGTGGCAGCTGTGTGACAGGATACCAGTATTGGCTGCCTTCTCTTCCCTGCACCCTCACAGAGGTTTCCTGGGTCACCTCCCAAAGAAGCAACCTACACTTGAATCCTCTTCTGAGTTTACATCTGGGGAGCCCAGCCTAAGCCATCATTGTACCTGCCTTTAGGGGCAGCTGTTGGGATTTCCTGAGCGTGTATAAAGCACAGAATGCTGCCTGCAAGTATCACCAGCACCAACATTTCCATTGTTCGCAATCCAGTTCGTCAAACACACCCCAGTCCGCATGGTCTCCGTGCCTGTGTTTCGCTGTTTCTGCTGCTTCCTCTGCCTTTCCCTTCCTCTTCATCCCGCACAGGCCAAGTCCTTCCGGGTTCAGCTCAGAACTCACCTCCTCTCGGAAGCCTTTCCTGACCACCTCCTGCACTTGGCTAGGTCAGGGGTCCCTCCTCTGGGCTTCCACAGGCTTCCTTCTTCTGTCATGGCATTTACACCCCGCATTATAATCCTCTGCTGACATTCCCTTCTCCCCCATCATTCTCTGAGACCAGAGGCCATGACTCTCTGACCTCTGGTTCTTTGGGGAAAGAGGGAGCATGTACATGTGTCATGTACATCCCTCTGCTCCTCATGGCTCCTGACATGTGTCTGCACACACCAGGTACCCAGCAGACGTGAAGCGATGATGCCTTAGAGCCCACACAGGAGAGCAGGACTCTAGTGCAGGACTGTGGACCCCCGTCCACATGCTTTCCTTTCTCCTCACCACTTCCTGGGGTCACTCAGTGGGACAGGACACTGGGGCAATAGGAGCTTGAAGAAGGGTGAACATTTAAGGCAATGCCAGCTGGCTTTGGAATGGAAGGGTTAAAGGATTCTAGGGTCAAGATCTCATCTGGTCAGGAGGAAATGGGAGAGAAATGGGGAGAGATAAAAAGAGAAAGAGAAAGATATATATATATATATAGATATATATATATAGATATATATATATATAGATATATATATATAGATATATATATATAGAGAGAGAGAGAGAAGATATATATATATATATATATATATAGAGAGAGAGAGAGAGAGGAGAGAAGATATATATATATATATATATATATATATATATATAGAGAGAGAGAGAGAGAGAGAGAGAGAGAAGAGAGAGAATATATATATATATATATATATATATATATATATATATATATATATAGAGAGAGAGAGAGAGAGAGAGAGAGAGAGAGAGGAGTGAGTTGAAAACTTGGAGGCCTGTTATGTTTTGTTTCTATTCATAATGACGATGATAATGATAATTTAATGAGGAAAATGGTGAATCAAAGTTTTCCTCATCTGCCCGTCATGAAAAAAGAGGACAGTGGTTGGTTTTAAAACAACAGAAACTGCAGTTAGACGCAAGAATGAACTTCCTGTTGTCTGGTTGAGCAGAATTGGCTGTCATCAGGTTCTCAGCAGGCAGTCTGCAGAATGATGGACTCAGGGAAGAGAGAGCCCGGAGCACAGAGAGGTAGGGAGAGAATGAAGACCCAAGAAGTGATAGGAGAGAGGTGAGAGGCTGAAGGGCAGAGGACAGGTAGGTCGCCGTGAGTCTCTAGTAGCTGCTGTGGCCAGAAAGAGCTGACGAGAGTCAGGGGGCTGGAGCCTGACTCCCCTGCTCTACCGCCCACTTGCTGGGTGACTTTAGGCAAGCCACTTCACCGCTCTGGGCCCCTGTTTCTTTATCTGTAAAATGGGGATGCATCCCCAGCTCAACTTCATCAGCTATCTCCTAAGTTACTGAGATGGAAAGATGCTTCACGCAATTTAAAACACAGTTCCAAAGAGAAACACACAGAACAAAACCGACAGGGTGGGGGAGGAGAAGCAGAAGAGAACCGAGTGTATGCTTCTTACTGTCTTGCAAACCGTGTCTGATGACAAGGGGATTCTACTGGATGAGCAGCTAACCTGTGCCTAGCACTTCACCTGAAAGGATTCTTAATCCTCATAACAGCCTCTGTGGCAGGCGCTGTCTCCATTTCACAAAGGAGAATATTTAGTTTCAGAGAGGTCAGTTAACTTATTCAGAGTCACACAGCAGCAGGTGGTAGCGTCAGGGTTAGGATGCAGGCTTCTCTGAGTCAAAGCCCTGGTTTGTTCCCCTTTGCCACACGGTCCGAGCTGGGATGGTCAGACGGCCACGCTCCTCTGATGACCCGATGGCCCTTTCCCCGCTGCCACAAGTAAAAGATAAGAAGATAAGAGACAGGAGATCTCAGGTCCTTGGGCTCTTCCTGTCCCTCCCCTGCACAGGTCCCCTGCCCTCTGGAAGGGGGGCATCTGTCCCAATCTGGGATGTCATCATTCACCCAACCAAACTTCAGCTGGGAAGGAGCTGGGCTCTGAGCCCAGCAGATAAGATCTCAGGCACTGCAGCCAATCCTGGTGGCTTGGCCAGGCAGCAGGCTATGCTAATTGCTCTGTGGACAGTGGACCTTATTTGCATATATGCAAATGGAAGGGCTTATGAGCTCTTCTCCCAGATGGGTCAGTTCAGGCCTCAGCCTGACCCTTGTACTGCCTGGTTTAAAGACTTCACTAGCTAGTGGGACAAATGCCCATCCAGATGGAGGACTCATCAGGCAGGGACGACCTGTGGCCTTGGCAGCTGAAGGGTCCAATTGGGCCCTGAGTATTTTGATGGGGGAACTGGAGGCTGTGGTCTGATGTTCCTCTGACTCTCCCAATCTGGGGACCTCAGGGTATCCACAGGCCTGCCCTAGGCCTTCTCCTCTCAGAGATAAGACTCATGAGCTTGACCTTGGCCCCACACAAGCCTAGTAATAGCAGATGTCCATTGTCCAGCTGCAAGGGCTCCCAAAGACGGCTGGGCATCTGTGGAGGAGGGCCTGGGCCTGCCTCCCCGAGCCCCGCCAGGCCACTGCTCCGAGCACGGATGTCATTGAACCTCACTGGCCCTTCTGTCAGGGTGGGCTCAGAGTCCTAGGCTCTGTCCACCCTCCTCTACCGCCAGGGCTGCCCCTTGCACCCCACAGCCAGGCCCTCAGGCCAGGCCCATCACTTCCTGTCTGGGTGATGGACCATACCAGTCTCCTCCCTAGTCTCCTGCCCCCGCTTCTCCCCCAACTCCCTCCTTCCCCCAGCAGCCTTTGTAAACCATATAGCTGATCACTCTTCCCTCTGCTTACAACTTCCCATGGCTCCCCACTGCCCGGGCATGAAGTCCAAACTCCTGACCTGGCCTACATCCATTACATGCTTTCCTTGTCCAAGTCCAGCACCCCTCCTCGCGCACATACCACGAACGCCTGGAGGACAGGGACCCAGTCTTGTTGGCGGATGTGCCCTCAGAGCCTGAGAGAGACGAGCTGGACTTTCAGAGGCAGAGAAATCACCTTCTCAGGAGCCTGCCTGGATGCGCTCCACCAGATTCCCTCGGGAGCTCTAGTGCGGATGCCCGGGTGGGCCTGCGCCCTCATTTCCATGTCTCTATTAAAGGGTTCTGGGTCCCTCTTCTGGAGGAGGGGTCTGTCTTCCCTGTTAGATTGGAAGTTCTCACATAGAAGAGGGGTGGGTCTCCCCCATCGGACTTGGGAGCTCCTCGGGGAGGGGCTCTGTTTCTCTTATCAGACTGTGGCTTCACACAATGGCGGGGCACTGTTTCCCCACGTCAGAGTGGGGGCCCCCTGACTCAGTGTCCTTACACACTGTCACGTTTCGGCCTAAGGGAAACGCGAGTGCCCACCCCGTCTCAGTTTCTGTCTGTCCCACGATGTTTTCACACAGTCGTCTCTGGAAGACACATGCAGAGGAAGGAGGACAGGGCGCAGGGAGTTCCCCGTCCCCCCTCTCTCTGGACCTGGGCCACAGCCCCTCGGCAGCACAGGCAGCCTCTCAGTAAGTCTGAAGCGAGTGGGAAGGACTGAGGTCCACAGGTGACTCACAGACCCCACCTCCTCTGCTCCACATGGGGGCCCAGAGCCCTCCCTCCCCGCCAGCATTCCACCCCGTGGGGCCACACAGCGGTTCCACCCAGCGGGTCCTGCCCGGGTCCAGCCCAGAGACGGGTCTCATCTCTGTTGCCTCCCTGCCCACCTTGCCTGTGGCCGAAGCAGCTGCCTTGGCTCCAGCATCCAACCCTGAGGGAACCTTGTCCACCTTTTCTTCCCCACTCAGTTTCCACCTCTGCTCTATCTTGACCAACGCTAGCTTGGGTCTGGAACCTTCTGGAAGCATTTGAGTCCAGCTCCCAGCCCCCTGAGCATACCACCAGATGTTCTAAGTCTGACCAGAGAAACCTTTAATAAACACCGCCCTCAGGCCACCAAAAAAGAATGCATGGGACCTTCCAAAGTGAGGGCCCCTCACCCCATCTGAGGACTGTCAGCTTTAACCTCTCGGTTCTGGGAACAGAGACTGGTGAAGGCCAGGCTGGGAGGAGCAGAGTGCTGGTCCCCGTTGAGGCCCCTTTCCTGGGTGACCTTGCATAAGACATTTAATTTCTCGATGCCTCAGTTTCTCCTTCCATCAAGCTGGAGGATCACGGTGAGAACAAAATGAGATGCCAGAACAGGAGCCCCACAGACGGGTTTGTGATCACGGGTGAATCACGCAGGCGCCTGGGAAAACATTCCTTCCTGCTGTTTTGAATTATCTGACTTTAAAAAAAAAAAAATCACTTTTTTTTCCCCTCTCCCGATTACGAAAGTAATACCCGAGAGCTGGAGATAATTTGGTGCATTTAGAAAGGCACAAAAAGGAAAATACCACTGCTCAAAGATGACCGCTGTTAACTCTGCGGTGATTATCCTGCCAGCGTTTCTGTGCATGGAGACACAGAATTCTGGAAGGAGAAAGAAAAGAAGTCATGCGTTTTTTCTTTTTTTTAAGTTATCATCGACATAGTTTTTGTGGCGAGATGGCACCTCCTTGCTTTGTTCCTTGACCCTTGTGTGGGTGTGTGAAAGCTGCCCATTACCCTGTTTTTGCCACCAATTTTCTCGATTCATGCTCCCTATAAACCACCCCAGGGAACTTTATAGACCCACAAAGGCATTCAAAGTTAATGGCAAAACCAACCATGTGAAAACCCCGCTATAAAACCCAGCTCTCGCTCTCCCCCAGGGCTCCAGGGCCCCTGGCCCTCCCGGGTCCTGTGACGCAGCCCATTTCCTGCTGCCCCAGGTGGCACTGGGGCCTGGGACAGGGGACCGAGGAACAGGGAGGGGGGGCAGGGAGAGAGTCCTAGGGGTGACCTTCCCTCTGCTGGGACACGGAGTACACACATACATACACACATGCCCTTGCTGGCACAACACAGAAGCAATAAATATTGGGACTATAATTTATGTAGATGTTTTGGAGTCCAAACAGAGGGGTGGGGAGAGACTAATGAGATGACATCCCCCATGTCGGCTTCTCAAGTCAGGGAGTACAGCAGGTGCATAGCGAGTGGGGACACTCGCTGGTCCGAGGATGGAGGTTACAGAGATCCAGCCGCTGCCCTTGGCTCCCCCACTGAGGTCGAGGCTCTGTGAGGGAGCGGGACCCAGAACTGGAAGGACTTCAGGCATTCTGTATCCATCCCTTCAATAAATATTTCCAGGCTCTGTTCCATGTCTTGCCCAAGCCCTCCCAGACAAAAAGGGACAGAAGCCCAGCTTTGTCTTTTAGGGGAGAAATATGGGCTTCTGCCAGGGCAGTGAACAAAAGCATGGACTTGGCACCGAACCTCACTCTGCTGTGGGATCTTGGGCAAATCACTCACCCTCTCTGATCCCATTTAGAGAAAACGGGGGTAGTGCAAAGGTTGAGTGCCAGATTGTAAGGAACCAGGCAGAGAGGGCATGCATGATAAATGGCAGGTTCTTCTCTCCCTTCATTAGTTTCCTAATTTCTTACAGACTGTGAGGGAGGACAGATCCTCAGCCATATTTGTCCCGGAACCCCTAGTTGGCAGCCATGGGCCTAGCCATCTTCAATCATTTTGGGGACTGCTCCTCCCTGTCTTTCAGACAAAGAGGCTGATGGGAGGGTGTATGGAGCTGGAAAGTGGGGAGGTGGGGGTAACTGATCTATTCTAGGCCCTTAATTGACTCAGCCAGTGACCTTGGCTGAGTCACTGCACTAGAAGCTGGACCCGAGCCAGTATCCTTTCTCCTGGGCCCTCCGAGGAGCGTCGCTCCTGAGGAGGGAAGGGTTCTGACACTGAAGGATCAGACTGCTCCTCCCACCAGCCCACCCACACCCCCGCCTCATCCTCGCCCTTCTGGGGTAGAGGTATCTGCTTTTGGCCTAGACAAAGGTGTGAGGAACTAAGGGTCCTCAGGTGATGGGTGAGGAAAGTGGAACTGGCTTCTGGCCAAGGTCAGATCCACCAAGGGTCCCAGGTGGGACCAGATCTGGTGCTACACCCCCTCCCCCAGCCCCGGCACCCCGCCAGCCCTCCTTCAGACCTCTCTATGGAAATATCCCTGGGTCTTAATTAATTAATCCTCACAACAAACCCCAGATAACATTACCCCAGATTCATAAATGAGGAAAGCGAGGCTCAGAGAGGTTAGGTGACATACTCAAGGTTGATGGCAGGGTCTGAAATAAAACATATGACTCCTAGCAGATGCCAAAAAAAAAAAAAAAAGTTACCCTTGATTCTCTCTTTTCCTCCCTGTCTGTATCCGGTCTAAGAACAAGTTCTGGCAGCTCTTTCCCCAACACATTCAGAATCTGGCTGCTCCTCTCTGTCACCACGGCCAGCCCCAGCCCAGGCCACCATGGGTCTGCGCCTGCCCAGCCTCCCAGCTGGTCTCGGTGGCTGCCACCCTCACCCTCCTGCACTCTGCTGCTCCTCGCTGCATCCAGAGAGATGTTATTAAAATGTAAATCAGATCAGGCTGCTTCCAGGCTTAACCCCCTCCAAGGCTTGCCATTATACTTGAAGTCAGATCCCACTTCTTACCCAGCCTCCTGGCTGTGGTTGCCCTTTCCGACCTCACCTGGTCCGCTACCTTCCACATTTATGCTCCAACCCCTCCGGCCTCCTCGCTGGCTTTCTTCCTGCAGTGCCAGGAGCTGTCCAGCCTGCAGGCCTTTGAACTTGAAGTTTCCTCTGCTTGGCTCATCCTTAGCAGGATCTTTCCACCGGCTGCCACTTTCCCTTCCCCTCCAGGGCTCAATTTAAGTAAAAAGAATGTCTTCCCTGTTACCCCATCAAAAATATCGTCTCCTCTTTGCATTTTCTCTCTCTAGCGACACATCTGAGCCATCCTTTGAGGCACTTCTATCATTGATTAATATCATTTGGTCATTTGCTTGTTCATTATCTGATTCTCCACTAGAATATGTTACTGTTATTATTATTGTTATTAAACAATTTTTTCCTCCTACACACCAGGACTAGTCTAGGTATTTACACGCATGACACATTTAAATTCACAACTCTGTGAGAGACATACTATTACTATATCCACTTAATAGATAAGGGCACCGAAGCTCAGAGAGGGTGAGTAACTTAGCTAAGGCACACACAGTTGGGTAGCGGTAAAACTGGGTTGTCTAGTTCTGAGGGCCAGGACTATACGCTGTACCAGGGCCGGGGCCAGGTCTGTCATCTTCCCCACTGCATCCCCAATGCCTGACACAACGTCTGGTGCAGAGAAGACGTGCCGTTAATGTTTGTCGAGTGAAGCAGCGTGGACCACAATGAGCAAGCGATCTCAGATTACAGCTCATGTCGTTGCTCAGAAGAAACCAGGAAATAAAAAAGAAGAAGTGGGAAAAATAAGCCTGTATGCTTTAAAGAATGAGTGTTTCATCTTTGAATGAGTGAGTTTGTTTCTAGTCCAGAACAGAGTCGCCTGCCCGCCCCCACACAAACAAGTTAATGTTTTATACCCATTAAAAAAGCCAGAGCATAAATCCAACACTCGAACTAAGAGCTCTTACATCGACAGCAAGTCATGCTCACCAGCGTGTGTCTGGCGCTGTCCTGGGGACTCGTGATAGGCTAAGTGTATGGAGAGGGTTCAGGGATCTGTGTTCTCTAGAGGACCCCTTCAGTCCCCCCTTGCTTGGACCTGCAGCCAGGCCAGGCGTGTGTCACCCACACGTGCTTGCAATCATGTGCCCAGGTTACATCATGGCCCCTGCCAGTCAGGGCTGAGAGACGGGGCCAGTAACACATCTCAGGACCAGAGAGGCTGGGTGTGGGTATATGTGGCCGTCGTGGGAGCGTTTGGTGTTCAGGGGTGACCACAGGGGCTGGGACAGTCCCCAGGCTTCGGGGCAAGGGACAGACTTGAGTGGGCCTTGTAAGGATGGTAGACACAGAGGAAGGGAGTAGGCATCCTGGCACGCTTCAGAGGATCAGACACGTCGCTGTGCTAATCATTAGTGTCAATACTGCGCATCATGGAGCTAATGTCGCTAATAATAAGGGTGATATATCCTGACTCTTCCACTCTGGCTGTGTGCCCGGCCAGCCAGGCCCGAGTCCTGAGCACTGCTCAGCCCACAGGCTCTCTCGGTGGCAGGCCAGTCACGTGACGTTCTCTAGTAGGTCTCTGTTACGTGGACAGGTCGTGGGAATCTTGTGTGTCTTTCTCAGGGTTCCTCCAGGGTAGGAGCCTGGGTCTTTTACTCCATCTCTCCATCTCGGCTCCATCGTTCTCCAGCTGTGTGACCTTGGTTGGGTGAGTCATTTGCCCCCATCCGTTCCTCACCTGTAAAATGGATACGGTAATGGCTACCATCAAAGGTAGTTTTCAGAATTCTTGAGATAATATGAATGCATCACCAAGTGGAACACCTGGCACAGGTTTCCCTATGTGCTAATTATTGTAAGTCACATGCTCATTTATTCAGGAGTGAGAAGGTAGGCTTTGGAAACGGGTTGAACTTTGGCGGAATCCCCCTGCTGCCACTCACTCTGACCCTGGGCCTCTCCAAGGCTCAGTTTCCTCATCTGGAAAATGGGGATCATAGCCACCTTATGGGAGACAGGGAAGATCTGAGATAGTGCGTATGTAACACCTGGCACCCAATACTTAAGGAGGCTTAAAGTTAGGTTCCCACGGTGTGCCAATCTCTATGTCTGGCCCTCTGGGATTCTGTCCTAGCTCTACATGTTGGAGTCTGTGTGGCCAGGGACAGGAATACTGTCTTCCTAGAAGAATTGCTTACGGGGCTGTTGAGGACAGGTATGTAAATACCTCATCTGGGACAGGGCAGTCCCAAATGTTCACCTTAGCACCACCCTTCCTGGCTTCCAGAGAGTCTAAATCTCTTTCAAGGAACTGAGATCTCTGAACTCAGAAGAGTGTTCCCCAGGCACCCCTGGGGCAACCAGCAGGGCCACTGACACATTCATTAGGGCAGCTGCCATCTTGGCATGCTCTCACCAAGTGAGGTCACAGGTGCCAGTACATTCCGGACTGTTCACGGTGGGGAGTGTCTGATCTGCTAGGAGGACAAAAGTGGCCTCTGAGCTGACAAAGCATTTCTTTCCTTAAATCAATCCCTCTCATATCTATTACCACATCAGCCCCCACCTTGGTGTCTTCAGGGGGAAAAAAAACAGGGGCCTTGCCTGTCCCCATATGCACTAGAGAAAACAAAGTTCCAGGCAGGTTATGTGACTGGAGCAATGTGGCCAGGTGGTAAAGGATGCAATTCAGTGACCGTGAGTCACTGGGACTTCTGGCTCCCCAGGGCCTTTGCACGTGCCATGCTTTCTGTAGATAGTTACATTCTCTTGCTTCGGTTAGGTCTCTGTTCAGATGTTCCCTCCTCGGAGAAACCTTCATTGACTGCTTGTGATAATCAGGTAATTAACACTAACCACTGTTCATAAGCAACTCCAAACTCATAGTGACAGCACAATAGAAGTAGATTTCTTGCTCAGGCAAAGTCAAACGTATTTATTCCTGCATTTGCTCAGAGGCTCCTCTGGGTGACTCACCTCCAGGCAGTGGTTCAAGGATCCCAGCCTCTTCTGCTTTGTGTCTCTGTCATCCCCTTGTGCCCCCAGGGGCTCCCCGCTGGATCCTATGAATTCAGCCTGCTGAATGACAAAGAGGAAGCGTCTATACAAGGTCTCCACTGGTGTTTCGGGGGCCAGGGCCAGAGTGGCATCCACCACTTACACCCCTGTTTCAGTGTCCAAAGCAGGTCACATGACCAAGCCCAGCCTCAAGTGCCGTCCACAGCAACAGGCTGGGGAGAGGAATGAGTATTTGCTGACCAATAACTCACACTGTGGAAGAGGGTTTCATGGGGTGTCTGGGGTCAGGCCTGGAAGTGGCATGTGACACTATAAATGACGTCCTTCCTTTGACCACAACCCAGTCACATGTCCACTTTAACTGCAGGGCAGCTGGGGAATACAGAGAAGTGCATGAATATTGGCAAAAACTAACAGCTTCTGCCCCACCACCTACCTAATCATAGACATTCTAGTAAAGTTTCTCATCACAAGGTGACCGTTTGTCTATGCCTAGAACTGGAGACACGCCATAGGTGCTCCCTACGTGCTTGTCAAATGAATGGATGCATTTACTCAACCATCCCACAGATTTGTTTTGAGGATTAATGGTGCCTCAGCTTGCAGGGGTCCTGCCCTCCCAGATTCAAACTCTAGGGAGGAAATCAGACATCGGATCAGGAAGAGTAAATCTCAGGGGCTCCAGGTGGGGTCAGAGCAGACCCCTTGTGGATATAAAGTTTGAGTGGAAGGTGTTTAGAAAGCTGAGACCACAGACTCAGTTCCAAACAGTCGAGCTCGCAGTAGTTTGGTCCGCTGTGTGAGTCCGAGTGAGTTGCTTGACCTCTCTGAACCTTAGTTTCCACATCTGTGAGACCACGTGTCTGCGCCTGTGCAGAGTAGTGATGTTTGAATGCCGTCTTGCTGGGCAGAGCCTGGCGTGTTGGTGGGGACCCCACAAACGATGCTGGTGGTCATCCTTGTTATTTCTCTTATGTAGGTTTTAGACTTGAGCCTCCCTGACCATGTGTTTTGGCCTCTGGCCAGGTAGGGGACTTGGAAGTCCTGCCCTGCTCATTATGCAGCCCCTTGATGGCCACCAAGGACAGCTCCCAAGTCCCCAGAGCAAGAGCCCTTATTACCAGATGTTGCCTCCTGGTGTGGGGTCCCATGCTCGGGGTTCGGTCGGGCCCATTAGCAAATGTATAAACCTGTATACCTTCCCAGCCTCTCTGAACCTCATTTTCCTTGGAATAGGGATATGAAAAGCTACCTTACAGGTCTAAGGTGGGGGATTAAAAGAGCCCACAGTTCCCACCCCATAGCTATGATGAAATAGAATGAGGCTGACATTGATTAATCGCCTCAGTGGGGACATCCCCAGGTTCCGAGGGTGCTCCATGAGTGAGCTCCCGAGTGTACCCAGGTCCTGCCCAATTGCAGGGCTCTGTGGCACTGAGTGGAGAGGGGTATATGTTGAAGTTTGTGCCCAGTGTGTTCTACTGGCTTAGAACTGGCGGCCAAAGGTGAGGAGGTGGGAGGGTGATGGAGGTGTCGCCTCAGCTCCACCGTAAACCATGTAACAGTTATGGATGGTTTTGCCATCTCAAGCCATCCATCCCATTACTGTCCACAGACATAATGCGCTTCAGAAAGCTGGTGCCAACATCCTCACTTTCACTCAGCCCAGGAGGGATGGGGGGTGGTGCTCGAGCAGCCTAGGCCCCCAGTCCCAGTATGTCAGAAGGCCCCAGCCTGGGGCTGGACCATCCCCGAGCCAAGCCCCAGTTATGAGGCTCACTCACGGGGAGGGAAGAACCAAGTAAAGTTACTAATGAAACAGCAGCAGCCGTGGAGCTCAGGGGGAGGGGAAGGGGGTGGTGCTTCCCGTGAACCAGGTCCAGGTTCCTAATGGGCATCTTCTCCTTTAATCCTCATCACCTGTGGATTAAGTGTTATGATCCTCTCTTTACAGATGAGGCGCCTGGGGGGTCAGGGAGGTACAGCGGTCATCTTGTCAGGTGGTACCACTGCCAAGGATGGTGAGAGGGTGGTGGCTGGTGAAGGAGGAGGGAGCAGGGCTCAAGTTCCACTGGGTCTGAGGCCCAGACGTGTGTCATTTCCACGACCCAACACGGCATCTGTGCGACCCATCGCCACTTACCCGGAACCATCGGTGGTCTACCTCTCGTCACTGCTGCTCATGACCCCCAGGCAGCATCAAGCCCACGTGTTCATTTAACAGATGGGGACACGGAGGCCCAGAGTAGGGAAGGGCCTTCCACTGTCACATAGTGGCTTCATCGTAGGTGCCCATCAATTCCTACGTCTAATGCCTTCAGGGTCAGCGTTGTACCACCTGTCTGTACGTGCTCATTAATTTTCGTACCTGTAGGCAGGGCACACGGTCCCCATGTCCCCCAGTCCCTACCACTCCCTGTCGTCTTCGCCTGGACCCAGTCTCTTGTTCATACCTCCTACTTGTTGCCGTCAGCATTTGCCTTCCCGCCTGAGCTCTCCTCACAGGGGAACTTGATAGAATCTGACCTGGTTGCTTTTCTCCCTTCTTCTGAGCGCACCGTGGCCCCTTTCAAGTCCTGCCAGCCCCGACTCTCATTTTACAGTTTTCCCCAAACCTCCCTCCCGCATGAAAACGTCCCCATTCAGAGCTGCGCTCCTGCCAGGTGGTGAAGGAGAGAAACAGTGGGCCACCCAGCCTTCTCTTCTCTGACCCTAAAGCCTGGCTCCCCAGGTTGGGGTCAGCTCCGGCACCTCCTTGACGCTGTGCTGGGTCCTGCCCTGAGAGAATGCACAGGTGTTCTTGGCCATGATGCTTCTGGTGCTGAGAAAGCTCCTCTTCTAGGCAGGGAGGCCTCAGTCACGGGTGACAGAGGGGCTCTGACCCCAGGGAGGGTCAGCAGTGAGGGGCTGGTGGCAAGCAGGGGCTGGGCAGGTGGAGATCTCACTCATGTCTCTTGCACGTTCCTGCTGAGGCTGATAGAGTCAAGAGGTCAGGGCTTCTAGATTCATTCTTCCTCCAGGCAGCCTTCTAGGAACTTTCCAGATTCCAACCAGTCTCAGGGGTCTCCAGGAAATCCCTCCTCTAAGGAAGTGAGAGGAAAGGAAGGGATAGGGGGAGAGGGAAAAGGAGAGAAGGGGAAGGGAGAGAGAGATATAAGTGACGGAAAGGGAGACGATGAACTTTGGCTGCAAAAGCAACTTCATTTTCTTCAAGCTTAAATGGCTTAGCTCGTGTTATTCCTGCCTGGAATGTGTCCTCACCCCTTATGTCCTTAAGTTCTGGCCCAGAAGCCACTGCTCTGCCTCCCTGTTCCCCTCCCCTCTGTTCCCTGGGTCCCAATGTACTTTGCACGCAGCTGGACCGCGTCCCTCGCCAGCACTGGGCTAGCACAGAGAGCCCCTCACCGGTTCATGGACAGGGACTGGGGAGTGATGTGCGTTTCAGTCCCGCCTCTGCCGCTCTGAGGCCCTGTGACCTTGGACGGGCCATTAGCCTCTCTGGGCCTCTGTTCCTTCATCTGTAAAATGGAGAAAATAATACCTGCCTTTTAGGGTTGCTATGGGAATAAGAATCCGGCATCTGCACAGAATGAGCGTGGCACTTCTTATAGATTCATGAAACTGTAGCTACAGGGAAAAGGGGTCAGCGTGTCTGCCCTCTCCAGGGGCGATGCTGTTGAGCCCCCAGGGGAAGGGCATAGGGTAGGTGGTGTAAGGGATTCCAAAGAGCTGCGGGGCCTGTCTCGGCAATGCCGAAATCAAGGCAGACTGCCTCGGGCTTGGGGGCTGATCATGAGCTGGTGCTGCAGCCTTGGGTGGGTCAGGGAGCGGCCAGAGGAGGGCCAGCCAGTGTCCCTCTGTGAGGGCTGAAGGCCCCCGGACACGCAGCCGAGCCTCCTCCAGAAATCTGGGCGTTGTTGACCTTGGGTGATCCTTGCTCCCAGCCTCCTGCAGGGGGACCGAAGGGAAGCTAATAACTGCGGTTGGTCAGAGAGGCTGGGAGCTTAATTGATTAATGTTGGGATGTGTTCTGACGGCCCCCGATGCAGTGCTGGTGAAAGGTGAAGTAGTAATATATATAATATATAATTATGATGGACCACCGGCCTGGCAGCTTGTGTAAATAGTTACCTAGCTGGGAGCTAATTCGGGTAAGTGGGCCTGGGCAGCTTTCAGGCCCATCTGGGACACAGCAGGCCAGCTTCCACCCTGTTGGGAGGGCCTGGGCTCTGGCTGGCCTTGCCCACCCCCAGGGCACCATTCTGCCTGGGTGGGAGGGGTCCTTCCAGCACCTTCAGGAACCACAGGAGGCAATAGTCAGGGAAGGAAGGAGACCAGTACTGTTCACACTCCACCAGCCTGTTTGCAATGCCCTCTCTCCTCTTTGCAGCTGAGGAAGCGAGTTCAGAGAGGGTGGGTAACTTGCTGAAGTACTACGTACAGCCTATGGGTAGCAAAGAGAGATTCAAATCTGGGTCCACCAGGCTTCACATCTGGGGGAAGGCAAGATCAAGGCCACCACCCTCACTCTTTGATACCTCATAAGGAAGGCCCTGAGGGATGTCGGCAGCATTCTGGGCCTTTGTCAGGAATGTAACTTAAAAGTTTAGACAGCTGGTTTGACAGAGTTTAGAAAAGACCCCAGCAACTCTAGCTTCCCCTCTCAGCTACGTAGCTTTCATCTCTGAGTCTGCAGAGTCCAGGAAGCACAGTGTGTCCAGCAGGTAACCCGGATGTAAGGGGCAGTGAGGCTATTGAGTGGGGCCAGGCGGGAGTGAGACCTGGAGTCAAAAATGCACTCAGATTCAAAATAACTTCTCAAAGCCCTGACCGCCCACTGTGCCTGTTCAGTCTAGAACCCAGCCCCTCAGCCCTGTGCCCCGCTCTGCTCCTCAAGGACGTTCCCAGGCCCCCAGCCCTCTGCCCGCTCTGCCCCTCAAGGACATTCCCAGGCCCCCAGCCCTCTGCCCGCTCTGCCCTCAAAGACATTTGGTGGTGCGAGGCATAGGGGAATAGTTTCAAGTTTATTCGTGGCAGCTCTAATGCTGCTTCACTGTCTGTCCCTGGCCAGGGCTAGAGCCCTGTCATAGTGAATCGTTGCATGGTGGTGATTCCAGGCGAGCCCGGTTCTCTCCGTTTCTCCGGTAACCTCGGGACCTGCCCTGTAGCCCGCCCTGGCCGGGGACTCCGCCGGCATCTTCCAGCGTGTTAGTGCTGGCTTCCTGCCTCCTGGCCTGGCCTAGTCCTGCGCATTAAGACTCAACTTCAGTCATCTCGGCAAGTCGACCCTTCTTCCTTCGGGCTGCAGCCTTAATGGGATGCTAAGTGCCTATTTTGCAGATGAGGAAATTGCAATTAAGAAAGGTTAAGTAACTTTCCCGGGGTCACATATTTGGTTTGCCTGACTCCAAACACTGTGATTTTTTCCACTTTATCAGATTGCCTCTTTGATGGATGGCTCTTCCAGGGTGGGGGCCGGTTCCCGCGTCAGGCTCAGGGCTCCCCTAAGGGAAGGGCTGGCTCCCCTCCATCACAGGAGGCATTTGCTCAGAGCGAGAACTCCTTCTCTCCCTCATGACTGTGAGCTGCCCAGGAGTGGAGGCTGTGCATCTCCCATCAGCCTGGGACCCTCTGAAGGTAGGACCTGGGATAAGGTTGTTTCTCTCTCATCTGACTGGACTCTCCCTCAGGGCAGGGGTGAGTCTGAAGCCCCTGAGCATCTCTGCAGGTGTCTTCCGCCTCACCCGACCCTCAGTCTTAGGAGCTGCCCCTGCCTGTGACGCCCCTGACCCTGGCCATGTCCTGTGTGGGACCCTCCCTCAGCCTGAGCAGAAGCTGCCAACAGGCCTCTAGAAGCCACAGTACACCCCGGGCATTAATTAGTGTTGCCGCTGTTAAGTGCTTCTTCCCATTTATGCAAATCAGCGAGGTAAGAGGCATATAATGAAGTGTTTGTGGTTTAATACTGTGTGGTAGGAAGGAAGATGAATTTTAATTACTGGCTCCTAATTGGATGGATGGCTTGTTAATATCCTCCTGACAGGACGTTGGAGCCTGTGCTGCCCGCCCACCCAGGCCCAGGTGTCTGCTCACCTACCCATCCAGGGGCACTCTCTCTCTCTCTCTCTCTCTCTCTCTCTTTCTCTCTCTCTCTCTCTGTACCACTTCCCCTGACCCCTGCAGGGTTCTTGTTCAAATTCCCACTGTGCCATCTACTTTGTGACCCCCAGACAAGTCACCTCCCCTCTCTGAGCCTCGAGTTCTTCAAGCTAAGTGCTGAAGGGTTTGGATGAGGTGCAGTGGGACATCCTCAGAGTTGTGCAGTCAGAGGTTTTCCAGCATGGGGAGGTCCTGAGAGATACGTGGCATCAGGGAATGGGGAGAGGGTAGCCCAGGCGGAGAGTGTGGAAGAGAGAAGAATTGGGGGAGGTAGGAGACAGGTGCTACTCCAGAGCTAGGAGGTGCCGAGGATAGTCCCCTACCGCTCATCCTCAGGGCTCTACTTAGGCAGCTCCTCCTCCCAGAACTTTCCTTGTCCGCTGGGGTTTCTGGGTTGAAGGTCCTTGCCCTGGGTTTGATGGCCTTTCTGTGTGCCCCCCTTCATCATGGCGTCTGTCACTTGGTGATGTCACTGTACGTTCAGCGTGGGTCCCTCCACTTCCCCCACCCTTATCAGATTGTAAGCTCCATGGGCGACAGGCTGGTCCATTTGTTTGCCCAGCATCTTGATGGCCAGCACAGCTCTGGGGCCCTCTATTCATCCAGTTTGTCCAAGGAAAGAATGATCAGTGTAGGGGGCCAGGTTCAGCCCAGAGTCACCTGCTGAAGATGCTCCACGGCGGGGTGCCGTCTAGATTCTGGAGAAGGTGGGCCACGGGGAGCCATGGAGGACTCTACACGAGGAGCTGATGAAATAGCATCAGCTATGCTGTGGTAAATAGCATCTTCAGGGCCCCCCTCTACCTCCTCTTCCACTCCCCTCCAAATCTGGACACAATCCCAGGTCTCCGGATGACAAATTTAAAAGCATTTATGGATCTTCTAGGAGGGACAGAGTGGGAGCGAGGATTGGGAAGGGCAGGGCTACAGGGAGAGAAGAAAGTCCTTCTCACCAGGAGCTTCAACCGAGCTGGCTTGAGAGGTATAAACAGGTAGAAAAGCTGCAGTTTGGGTTCCTTGTAATACAAAGAGCAATTTCCTTAGAAAAACACACAGGAGTTTTAACCTAGCTTTGAAAGTTGGCCAGCTTTGTAGTCTTTCTGAGTCTCATAGACTGATCTGTAAATGAGCTAGCCCTACCTTCCAGGGTATGTTGAGAGAACAAATGATGAAGTCTTTCAAACATACTGCATGGTGCCAAGCACATAGTAGGTGTTCAACAAACGATAGGTGCTGCACCTATTAGGTCTCCCATAATGAGAGAGATGAAGAGAGAGAGAGAAAACAAACAAACAAAAAAAGCCACTTAATTCCCAGGAGACCGGGCTTGCTCTCCTGGGTGCAGCTTTCTGGGGAGAAGCACAGGTGTTTGACTTAAGGCACACCTGGCTCTGCCATGGTCGAGCTGGGTGGTCTTGCCTGTTTCCCTCCCCAAGACGTAAGTTCTTTATTGGCAAAATGGGAATAATATAGTATGTAATCACAGGGTCGGGAAGTTTTAAATGAAGAAATTTGTGGGAAGAGCCTAATGGCTTTCCATGGGGAGAGGGAGCGGGGTTTCCAGAAGCTGCCTCTTTCCCTCTTTGCCCACTTCACCCCATGCCCCCCGCCCAAGCCCCTGCTACTGCTGCCACATTGCAGGCACTGCCCCAGTGCCCGTCCTCGTGGTTACAACCCACTTACAGGGGAGCTAAGCAGGTCATTCTCCCACTGGGAACTTCAGCTTCTGAGCTCCATCTGGGGTCACCGTCCCTGCACAGATGCTCTTCCAGAGCCATTGCAGAGCCAGCAGAAGGGAACGAGGACAGTCTTCCTAACCCGTCAAGGGCTGGGTAAATGTGGGCTCTGAGGGTTTGGGTCACAGAGGGCCTGGGGGCCAGGGGTGAGGTTTGCAGGGTGGAGGTGGCCTTACCTGTGAGCTGACTGGGCTGGGTTGGGTGGGAGGCGGCTGCAACTTCGTGTAGCCCGTGCAAGCAGGTGGCCACTCGGAAGCAGTCGTGGGCAGGGAGACCTGCTGCAAAGCCCTGGGCCTCTGGTTTTGCCGGGGACTGGCGGGGCAGCATCGTGGGCCTGCACCCGGGATCAGCATACTCTTCGACCTCAGGGGTCGAGGTTGGTAAAGGACTCTGTCCTCCCATGTCTCAGCACTGCTGCCCTTCACCCAGAGTCCCTGAGGGGCTCTCCCAACTCCACTGGGATGAAGAGGGAAGGACGACCAGCCTTTACTGACCACCTGCTGTACACAGCAGGCGCACCTCTTGGCACTATTAACATCTCTATGCCACAGATGAGGAAACTGAGGCAGCTTGTGGGAGATGGTGCAGAGCTGAGATGTCAACCCAATGCCATGCTCTCTCCTTTGGGCCTGTGCTCACCTGCTAGATTTCCAAACGTGTACCCGAGCCACCAAAAGCTTTGTTTACCTTCCTCCCAGCCCGCTTTCCTGGGGCTTATCAAGCAGAGGCCAAGGCAGCTGCTCACGTCACAAGTGCTTGTTCCCAGCGCCCCCAGTGACAGGAGAACAAACACATCAAGCCCGCAGGACTCTCCCGGCTGAGAGGCCTGCCGGAGTTTAAAAGAATAAAAAAGCTATGAAATGGGCATTTATAACAACAACAACAACAACAAACATTTGTTTGAAAGGAAAGCAGATGCCAGACAGATGTGCTCCCAATTCACACTGCAACCTTCAAAAGTGATGGCGAAAGAGGCTCTATCCTTGTGTTCAGCGGCCGAATATTTATTAAGCATTTACGTCCAGAGGCAAAGCGATAGGACCAAAAACATAGAAGTGTGGGTTTGAATTCCTGCTGCTCCTCAGCGTGCAGTGTGACCTTGGGCATGTTACTTAACCTCTCTGAGCCTCAGTTTTTTCAGTTGCAAAAGGGACTCATCATACCCACATTACAGGTTTTATTAATATAAATTAGGACTATAGCAAAGGTCCTGACATATAGTGGGTACTAAATAAATGTTTATTTTGTTCCCCTTATTACAGAGTCTTTGGCAAGCTAAGATATGAGACTTACTAGTATTTTCCCTGTAGACCAGGCTGATGGGAGCAGGGCATTCCCTAGGAACAATGACAGAAAATGAGTTCTCAAAGGCAGGAGGCCTACACCTCAGAGGAATCTTTAGACTTGGGGAGGTAGAAGGCTTGGAGAAACCCAGAATGGTGACCTACTGTAGAAGGGGCCTATTATGGTGGTAACTGGGGGGTGAATTGTAGTTAGCTCGGCAGGAAATAGACATGAGAAGGCTAAATGAGATCCCTGGTTTACCTGGGGTGACTTTTCTGAATTGAAGAGGTCTCCATGGCGCTTGGGGACACTCCGGCAAAGTCTGGGTGCCACATTCTAGGGTAAGAAGGCCTGAGCTCCCAGTTTGGTTCTGCTAGCCTACCTTGGATAAAATCTCTTCTCTTCTCGAGGCCGTTTCCTAAACTGTCAAAGGAAGATCATAATACTTACCTTGCAGGGTTGTTGCAAAGAAAAGTTAAGTGCCAGGCAGGTAGGAAGTATTCTGCACATGTGTGGTTGATGTTGCTGTCCCCGGGATGGTCGAAGGGAATGGGACCATAATGCAGAGGGAGGGTTTGGGTGCAAGATGGAAGATTCGGTGGCTCGGCATATAAACCTGGGCACTGGGAGAGTATTCTTTACGAATCGTGGCCCATTTATGCAGGGCTGGAGCAGCTCCATAAGGCTGGGGACACGCCCATGTGAATACCTACCACACGCAGAGGCCTCGGTTCCCCCAGCTTATCCTGAGATAAGCCTGTGCTCTCCATCCACTCGGGTTTGCGTTGAAGACCTGCACTTTGCCAGCTCCCCTGAAACACCATTGGTGCAGCCAGCTTTGGTGGGTGGGGCACCTCCCTTCCCCGCACCACTGCCCCTTTGGGGTGGGAGGTGGGAAGGAACCGGAGTGTCTGCCTAGGTCTTCTCTGACTCCATAGCATACTGACTACCTGGGTTAAGTATGGCGATTGTGACTTTCACACCCAGTATCAGGGACCAATTCCTGAGAACGTATTCATAGGAAAAGGGAAATACAAGGATAGCCATTAATTTACATCAGATCCAGTTTGGTTGCTGATTTGGTGAATAGCTTTCCTGAAAAGAAGCAAAGAACATGAGCAAAGAACAGAATCCGCCAATCATCTGAGACTACCCAGTAGCTGGGACAGCGAAGGATGATGATGGCAAAAACAACAGTAATAAAGCAATACTAGCTCCATCCATGTCACACTCTATGTGGCATGGGCTATCGCTGTTCCTTTTATCGAGTGGGAAACTGAGGCACAGACAGGGAAAGTTACTGCCCAGATTATACAGCTAAAGAGTGGCAGAGCTGGGATTCGAACCCAGATTTGACTTTCTTTCCTTTTCCCTTCCCCTCTCTTTCCCCTCCCCCCTTTTTTTCCTTCCTGCTTCCCCCTCCTTTCTGTCTATTGGATATTGCCACATCGTCATCTATAGGGTTGCACAGTTTACACTCCCACCAGCACCAATGGGGAGACCATCCCTAAGTCCATCCTTCGTCCCCCACAGTCTTGCCAAACACGATGTCAGCAAACCTTTGGAAACTTGGTCCATCTGCTAAGTGAAAGATGATATCTCGGTGCAGTTTTATTATGAACAAGGTTGAGCATCTTTTCACGTGTCCATAAAAAGTCATTCATATTTCCTTTTGCAGTTGAATATCTATCATCCTTTTTACCTATTTGAAACATAGTTGTGTTGGTCTTATAGTTATTGATTTCTAGGGACTTTTTATATATGAAGGTCATTGTTTGCAATAGGAGACTATATTAGTTTGCTCAGGCTACCATAACAAAATACCACACACTAAGTGGCCTCGACAGCAGAAATTTATTTTCCCAAGGCATCAGCAGGGTTGGTTTCTCCCGAGGCCTCTCTGATTGGCTTGCAGATGGCTGTCTTCTCCCTGTGTCCTCGCAGTCTTTCCTCTGGGCACACCCATGACTTATGTCCTTTATGTGTCCAAATTTCTTCTTATTGGCATGCCAGTCAAATCTATTAGTACCCACCCTAAAGGCCTCATTTTAATTTAATCACCTCTTTAAAAGCCCTCTCTTCAAATATAGCCCATTCTGAGGCCCTGGGAGCTAGGACTTTTGTGCATGAATTTTGGGGGGACACAACTTAGCTTATAGCAGAGTCCCACCTATTTTTTCTCAGTTTGCCTTTTCTCCCCTTTCACCTTACTTGTATATTTTTCCCTACTTGTATCATAAAGCATCCTCAAATTCTCAAATTTGAATATCTGAAATCTGGTCTGATCCAGAAATCTACGTGTTTCTTTTCTCCCCGTTCCCCTAATTTGTCTTCGGAGACAGTGTGGTCCAGAGGGAAGGGTGTGGCAGACTTGGGAGTCCCTTTGAACTGGTGCAAAGTCCTGGCATTTTCCATGGCAGCGGGGTGACCTTGGGCAAGTCACTTCTCTGAGCCCCAGAGTCTCACTGCTATAAATTAGGCTGATCATAGATAGCTGACAGGGTTGCTCAGAGGATACAATGAGCTGATGTCTATAAAACGTGGATCTCTGTATCTGGCCCATAACAGGAGCTCGGTATTCTGTAGCTGTTGTGAGCTTATGAATAACAGCCATTTATCAAGCGTCCAGGACATACAGGGCATGAGGGCGGGGGGATGCAGAAGCAAGTGTGTCTGGATCTTTGCTTGCAGGGGCTCATGGTCAGGAAGGGCAGCTGGAATAGATGGGCCAGGTCCCGTTGGAAAGGGGAGGCTGGGGGAGGGCATCGCTGGGCATGAGGGAGGGCCAGCGAGTTCAAGGGCAGGGAGCAGGGAGGTAGAGACCACCTGCCTTTCTGGGATGGTATCTCTCTCCACTCTGGGAGGTATCTGCAAAGAATGGAAGTGGTCGGAAGTGAGAGGTGGTATGAAAAGGCTTTGGGGCAGATAGAACCCCCTTCACCAGAAACAGGCAGGCCACACAGGTGTTTGATGGAGTTTGACCATGGCACCGTAAGTGTTCGCTGAGTGAACAGCCATGTGGTCAAGCAAAAGTAGTCAAGTTCCACATCAGCGCCCGCTGGGTCAACCGCGGGTGTCCTGGCTGAGGCTGAGCTTTGCAAGAAGGGAGCACAAGTCGCTGAGGACCTGGGAAGGGTGTGTCTTGAGCAAGAGGAGAGAATGACCAAAGGCGTTGGCGAGATGGTGAGGATTGGTCCCAGGCACCATCCTGGATGGAAGTGGCTCACCAAGACGATGGGAAGGAAAGAACTTCAGTGCCTGGCACTTTATCTCACCGAGGTCTTCAAACCTGCAGTGTGGATATTATTGGCCCCACATCATGCCGAAATTATGGATATTATGCCAAGGATTCAAAAGAAGTGAAACAGTTTGCCCAAAGTCACTTAGGGACCAGGCTTGATGTCCGGGGTGCTTACATTCCCTCCATTCCCCCCAGGGTCTCCAACAGGGTGACACTAGTGAAAGCAATCTCCACATCAGAAGACTTTCTGAGGGAAAAGGACACTGTCCTTTTGAACTGTTGCTGGAACTCCACTTTGCACCTTCACCCTCATGACCTAATCAGAGGGGAACATACACTGAGCCTCACCGTTGTTCCCTACTCCTGCTGATACAGAGGAGAGAGGAGGCCCCCCTAGCAAACCCTCTCTCCATTCCCCATAGAGAGAGGGGCTGGGTGGCCAGGGCCCTCTCCCTTTCCGTGGGGCTCCGGGCACCTCTCTGAGTTATCTTGTTTGGATGTGGATCCCAGGGCTGGTCTCCTCCCAGAGGCCCTTCCTTCCTTCCCCTGCTCTGAGTTGGCAGAACACCTCATCACAGCTACTGTAGGAACATCTGCCCTTCTGTCAAAGATCACTTTCATGAGAGGAGAGCAGCCAGCTTAGCATCAGGGCCCAAAATGTCTTGCAGGGGGCTGGAGGACACGCTGAGCGTTCAGTGGGTCCACCCGGATGGGTGTGGGGTGAAGAAGCAGTGAGCCCTCCGAACACCAGCGAGGATCTCGGGTGCTGCTGCCGGAGCCCCCTCCCTGACCCTCTGCATGCCACAGAAGAGCATCTGGCTGTTAACTTATATATAATAATCCTTAAACACTGCCATTAAGTCACCTCTCATTCTTTTAAACTACCCAGGAAGGGACTTCATGGTGATATATGGAGGCTTTTATGGCTGGTACTGGGCAGTTTAAGGACTTAGCAGCATGCTGAATACACACATTGGTGCATAAATAAGAATCGCTGTGATATCAAAGCATCACTCAGCTTGGTGTCCAGGCTTCTTAGCAGCACGGAACCCCCTCCCTGCTCCCTGAGTCATTGCCATTTGGTGAGGGGACAGCAGGACTGGACCGAGCTGGACCACAGGATCTCCGTGATGTCGCCGTGATGTATCAGGAGACCCTATTACTTTATGGCCCCTGTCTCTCCTTCCTTCTTTAGCTCAGGCTTTTCCTCAATTACCTGTTCACGTTCTGTGAGGGCCAAGGGATGGAACAGGAAAGGCATTGGCCACATATCGTAATTAACCAACGACGTGCCAGGCACTGTACACGTACGATCACGTCAGGTTCTTGATTTTACACACAGTACTAAAGGCATTTTTGCCCATGTGCAGCTGAGGAAATCCAGTAACACACCCAAGGTCACCCAGCTGGTAAATGACAAAGCTGGGATTTGAACTTGCCTCTGTAAGAAACACAAAACTCTGGGGCTGGGCCTGGTGCTGGCGGGCAGCGCTCAGGGCACTGAGGAACCTCGTGGGGGTTATAAAAACAGCGACACAAGAACAAGGAAGGGAGAGGGCGGGAGCTGTTCTGTGTGGGTGCAGATGTGAGTACAGACAAGGGTGCTGGGCTTGCCCCTGCTGGTGCTCTCCCGTACAAGCAAATGGACAGTGTTAATATTTAATGAGCGATGATGGCTGTTGAGAAATTGCTGTTTACTCAGCGATTCTCTCCCTCGGCCCTCAGCAGAGGGCTCAGGACCCAGGTTGGGGTCTGCAGTGCACGCCGAGGCCCCTCCCACGTCCGTGTCAGGACCCACATGAAGGCATGTCTGCAGGCACCCACCCGTTCAGCAGCTTCATGCGCCTAGAGCAGTGTCAGGTCTAGTGTTAGCGGGTGGGGGAAGAGCAGGGAGCTGCGAAGTCACTGTGCTCGGGCAATTTCATTCCTGCCTAGCGGGGAGGGCAGCTGAAGACAAAGCCTGGATGACATTTCTTCCTTCTTCCTTTTTTCTCACCCTCCTCCCCTTGTTCCACCACTGGCTGAGAATACAGCCATGATGCTGGGCTCTCCTGCTCTCTTCCGTTCACAAACACAGCCCCAGGGTTCAGGAGCAGATTCCGTTTTGTCATCAGACCTCAGAGAAATCACCTGCCTCCCTTGCTGCTTCCACCGACCTAAGAGCAGTGGCACAGGTGGCCAAGTCAGCCAGTGTCTTTGCTTGTGGCTGGGGCCCTGCGCCCACCCCAGGCCAGTGTAGGGAGTGTTCACAGCAGTTAGTTACGCCTGATTAACTAAAACAGAAGATGAGCTCATTGCCAGTGACTGTGTGAGGCTTGTTTGTGGTAAGGAAGAGCGAGCTTTCGAATCTCAGAGTCCTGGGGAGGAGGAAAGGATGGTAAATGGGATGCCTGATGCATCCCATTTAAGCGTTAGGTGTCCACAGTGTGGGTGGTTGGTGCCAGAGATAAGCTGCCCATCTGGTGGGGGTGGCGAGCAAGCCTGAAAACACGTGAGCTATGAGCCGGGAGTGGAGCAGGGTCCCCCTGAGTGTGGGTGGAGACGTTCGTGACTGCAGGAGATGGGGCCAGGGGATGGGCTGGTGAGGAAGCACAGGCCTCAGGGGTCATGTAGCTCTGCACTCAAACCTAGGCTCTGTCCACCCCCCACCCCAGCCCCCTGACACAGTAGGCAGCACCCAGTCCGTGGACGTCCTTGTGTCTTCACGCTGGGAAAGGCAGAGAAGGGCCTTCCAGTTAAAGGAACAGCATGGGCAAAGGCATCACCAAACCGAATGCTGCATGCCTTTGGGGGATTTTATGCTGTGACTGAACGATGCAGCAGCAGGGGACAAGGGACGGAGGTGAGGAGAGAAGATATTAAGGACCAGACATCTGAGGAATGTGTTCTGAGCCAAAGGGAGCCAATGACCATCTCGGAGCAGGGATTCTGGAATCCAGTGCGGTACACGGTCAGTGGTTCCTGAATGGCCAGCCTTGAACCCTGGCAGGCTGGCTACAGAAAGACGCCCCCATTTGGGATGATACATGAAAGTACAGAGTCCAGGGCTTCACTTCTGGACAGTCTGACTCAACAGGGAAAAATCCCTAATATGTACTGAATATCTTCTACTCGTTTGATTTTCATTTATGTGCTTTACTTTTTTTAACCTGATATAATTCTCATAACCATCCTACGTCGTTATTCTCATTTCTTTCAGGTGGAGAAAGGGGGGCACAGAGAGGTTAAGTAACTTGCTTACGAGGTTGCACAGCAGCCACTGTCAGAACCAGGATTTGAACCCGAGGCTGCCTGAGGTTCCAGAGCCCATGCATTTAAGCACACTGCTCTCCGGGCTCCTATGCAGGCTGGAGGAAGCTTACTTTACTTTGCTAGATACTCCTCTTTCCCACATGATTTTCCCAGGCTACAGATTAAGACCCATTGGCATTATCTACAAGTGCCCTTGTGTTCAGAGAAGGGAGAGGTCAGAGCAGGTGGCACCGTCAAGAAGAGCTTTCTGGAGGAGGTGGGCTTCAGAGTGTCGGGTTAAGGTAGATGCAGGGAACCGGGAGGAGGGCTTTCTGGGTAAGCAGCACAGCATGAACAAAAGCCAGCAGAGCACAGACATGCAGGCAGAGGCTGCACCTGGCAGTGTCTGGGGAGGGGAGGCTGGGTGCATAGAAGGGGCTTTGCAGGCTCTAGAGAGATTTTTGTCACGTGGGGCATGCCGAGAAGTCAGTGGGTCATAGGCCCTCCAGACCCCTTCTTTTCTAGAACCTCCCCAGGCTCAGTGAGAATCTGTCCATGATCCAAAGACCAGCCTGAAAAGGAAGCACCTGTTGCTTCGCCTAGAAATGATTCTGTAGGACCTGCAGGATGCCCTCGAGTCAGGGGCTGGCTGTGTGCAGCGTGGAGGAGCCGAGGCTTGCACAGCCCCATGGAGGGGAAGTCACTCTCCCCACTGTTTTGGACCAGGAAGCAGCTGATGATGGGTCATGAGTTCCCAGTGAGGGTAAAAATAAGACCAGATAAAGTTATAGCCATGCCGAGGAAGTGGCGGCACAGCAGAGTGGTCAAGGGCCCAGTCCTCAGAGATGCAAAGTTCTAATTCTGGCTCTGCCACCCACTAGCCATGTGACATGTTCAAGTGACTTCCTCTCTGAGCCTCCATTTCCTCTGCCATAAAATAGGAATTCATATCACCTGTTAAGGTGAGATGATGCTCAACGCTCAGGATGAGCACTCAGTAAACAAAAACCATTATTAATTATATCTTGTCACGGACTCTCTTGGTCACTTACCTAACAACGATTCTAGTTCATTTCTCCTTTCTAACAAAAGGACAATTCACCTTTCTCCATGTGCACATGGGAGGTGGCACCACCTCCAGCTCCAAGGACTGAGTCATGTTTCGTCTAAGGCTAAGCCAAATTTGGTTCTCCCGTTCCCTCTGCCAGTGATGGGTAGAGTTATGGGCACCTAACATCGCTTTGGCCAATGAAAAGAAGTCTGCAAGCAGACTTCTGGAAAAAGTTAATCTCACTAACAAAAAGGAGCACACAGAAAGAAATAGTTCCTCTTCTTCTCCCCAGGACAGAGTTGGGTCTGTAATTGATGGCTGGAATCACTGCAGCCATCTCACAGACATGAGGATAACTAGAGTCCTTGACGAGGGCCTGGGCTACTGAATTAATCAGCCCTAGTATTCCTCTAGCTCAAGATTTCTTATGTGAGATAATACATTTTCAACATTGTTTTGGCCAAGTTGAGTTCAGGTGTCCTGTTACCTGAGCTGGACAGTATCTACCTAAAACCGTGTGTTAAATAATTAAAGTTTACCAAGCACTGGAGTGTCCCCAAACCAAGGCACTCACATACATACCATCTCATGTTATCCTCACGATAGATATAACATGTAGATAACACATACAGTACATACAACAATACAGCAGAATGAACATCCCCATCTGTCTTAGTCATCTGGGGCTACCATAACAAAACACCCCAGACTGGGTGGTTTTAACAACAGACATTTATTTTCTCACAGCCTGGAGTCTGGAGAAAAGATCAGGGTGCCGGCATAGTCAGTTTCTGGCGAGGGCTCTCTTCCTGGCTTACAGACGACCGCCTTCTTGCTGAGTGCTCACGTGCCTTTCCTCCATGCATGTTCATGCAGAGAGAGAGGTCTCTCTCCTTCTTATAAGACCACCAAACCTACTGGATCAGGAACCCACCCCCCTACCCCCTACCCTTATGCCTTATGACATCATTTCACTTTAATTCCTTAATTACTTGATAAAATCTCTCTCTCTCCAACTACAGTCGCATTGGAGATGAGGACTTCAATATATGAATTGGAGGGAAATACATTTTGGTCCATAGCACTACTGTGCACACAAGAATATTTAGGCTTGTAGAAGTGAAACGACTTGCTTAAAGTTACATGGTTTGAAAGGGGATGGAGCTAGGATTTGAATGTAAAGTTTGCCTGAATTCAAAGGTGTGTGCTCTCCTAGTCAAGCATCCTTGGGTGTGTGTGTGTGTGTGTGTGTGTGTGTGTGTGTGTGTGTGTGTGTGCGTGTCTTGATCCACAAGTCCTCCCACTCTGAGATTTGACTTGATCCACAGGTCGAACTTACTCAGGGTTTTCTTTGTGTTTCTTATTTTTCAAATCAGCTTCAGTAGAGGTATAATTTATTTACCTACATAAAAAAAGTCACCGATTTTAACTGTCTCATTAGGGGAATTTTGACAAATGTATGCAATCATGGAAAGGCCAGCACAATCAAGATCCAGACGTTCAAAACCCCTCTAAGCCCCTTCATGCCCCTTCACCTCCTCCCCTCAGCCCAGGCCACCATCGATCTGCTCCAGTCTCTGTGGTTTGGCTTTCTCTGGAATTTCGCATACATGGAACCAGAGTTTGGCTCTTTCAGTCTGGTTTCTTCCACCCGGCGTCATGCTATTGAGATTTATATCCTGCGATCGCATGTGTCAGTAGTTCGCCCCTTTTTATTGTTGAGTAGTATTCTGTTGTAAGGATATACCAGGTCTGGGTTTATTTGAATATAAAGATAATGCTTTGCACACATGGATGCTCCTGGATGCTCAGCCCCAGTTCTCTGCGGCTTTGTGTTCGCCGCATTCTTGCGGTGGGGATGCGCGCCACGGGCAGATGCTTCTGGAGGGAAGGAATCTGGGCTGCTGAGGTCCTGAATCTAAACGGTTCCAATTTTTCTGGTGTCACCAGAGAGCCCCGGAGGCACTCCAGAGAAGGGATCGCCCATGTGCCTTAAATCCCGAAGCCAGTGTTTAAGCATCTTCACAGATGGGCAGTTCTTCTTTTAGCGAGTCCCAAACCTTCATGCTTCATTACCATCCTTCCTGCTGCTGACGAAGTGGAAGCTTTTGAAGTGAGGGAAGTGTGTGGGTCTGAAGGCACAAGGAGTGCTGATAAGAAGACCCAGAAGTCCCTCTCCATGCCCCTGGTTATGCAAAAGCTGTTTCATAGTGTAGCAGATGCTGTCGGAACCCACTCATATCCCCTCGCCCTCCCCGTTGCAGAGCACGCCACCCGCCCTGCAGCTGCCAGCTCCAGCACTTCTTTACCTAGGGGTTCCCTGTGCCTGGCAGAGCCCGCTTTCCCCCACCCAATACCCCATGGCCTTTTCCCTTTGGGTGGGATGACTTAGAGGTTTATGTTTGAGGCTGGCTCCCAGTGTCCCCAGGGAACTGAGCTGCCCTACTCCCCCACACCCATGGTAGTTAAGCTAATATACTCCACTGGCTTCTCCAGGCCCCTGACTGTGTTTCCTGGAATTTTCCCCCAAATAAACTACTTGCACTCAAATATCTGTGTCTCGGGTCAGTTTCTGTGGGCCCATCTTGAGCCAAATGGTACCATTTATTAAGCACTTATGGTCTGTAAGGTTCTGGGCTAGATGCTCTCTCCATTATTCTTATAACCACAGTCCCCTGGGGTGGAACCCAGCCCATCACTGTCATTTTGCTGATGGCATGACCGTGGCCCAGAGCGATGAGTCACTTGTCGAAAAGTCACACAGTAGCCGAGACAGGTTTCAACCTTGCACTCGCTCCGCCCCTAATACACACACACACACACACACACACACACAAATATCTGTGTGACCCTCATCTAGAATTTGAGTAACGTGCTCTATCCTGGGAGTTCAACATTGAAATTCTGTCCTAGCTCTGCCAAATGTGTGCTGTGTAGCCTCGGGCAAGTTCCTCACCCTTTCTGGGCTCTGTTTCCCCATTACAGTCTGGAGAGATTGTATTGCTTGATGTAAACAGGCCTTCTAACCTAACATTTGGTAAAATCTTGTGTTGAAGGGGTGGTTTTAAGACAAATAGTAGTCCCCTATTTCACCCATTGGGGAGTAAGTGTATAGAGTTAGCCACAGTGAACGGTTAGGAAGAAAAAGAGAAAGTCTTCAAGGGTTCAGAAGAAATTGACCATGGAGGAACAAGGCAGCCCCTAGGGGGTCATTGGGAGGGTGGGGCGGGTTCAGGCTGTCAAAGGTCAACAGTAGGAGGGTCAGTCTGGAATCTTTCCTCCACATCCTTCCCTCTTGGCTGAAAGTGCTCTGGAGAGAACCTAGGGGAAGGGCTTCCTCTATTTGGTCCCTTATGTGGGGTCCCCAGAACAGAGGGATGCTTCAGATTCTCCTTCCCAAGAGGGCCCACTCATCAGGGGTCGCCTCCCTAAGCACAGAAGAGGGCAGACGAGGGGAGGGAGAGCTAATGAGCCAGAGCCATGTTCCGTCCACCTCTGCAAGCAAAGAGCAAGGTGGAGGGGAGAGCCGGGTGAATTATGCATGTGCCTGTTAATCACGCCCTGATTAAAATGATTGTGCTAATATTAATTCTCCCAGCCCTCTCTGTGGAGAGGCACAGGGGCCCTTGGCAAATCCCGTTCCCTGCTCCTGGTGATAGATCGTGTCTGATAGACAGGTACATATGGAGGATGCTAGCCCTCTGCTGATCCCGAGCACCCGCCCCCGGGTGGGGGCTCACCCCCCTCGCTCTGTGTCCCCTGCTCAGTGAAGGAGGAGGGACTGGTGACTGGCCTGGATGTATGAACCTACAGAATGAGGCTCAGAGGTGTCAAAGGCCTTAGCTACAGACACACAGCAGTGAACCTGGGAACAAGGTTTCCTGCCCCTCAGGCCATGGGCTGTGTCTAGAGGGTAGGGACGAGGAGGATTTGCGAGGAGGCATCATCTGATGCTTTAGACAAGACAGAACTCTTCCTTTGATCAGATAACGGCAGGAGGGGACCTAGCGGATAACCTCTGCTGATAAATACTGAGTCGTGAACACTCAGACTCCTGGGGCTTCATGTTGTAGACACCAGGAGGTGTCACGGCAAACTTAAGCAAGGAGCATGGCCACTGGAGGCAAACAGACCTGAATTCCGGTCGGGGCTGCACCACACTCGGACGGGGGATCTTGAGAGGAACTGGCTCTACTTCTGAGCCTTAGAGGCCCCAACGGAAAAATGGAGCAATGATGCCCGCCTCCCAGACCCGTTGTCAGTACTGAAGGGTGCGATGTAAGTCGGGTGCCTCGTGGCCCACGGTGGAGGCTCTGCAAGGGTGAATTGCCTTTATTTCATAGAAATGGAAATCTTATTTTCCATTGGTGTGGAGACTCTACGTATCCCGGTGTTGAGGAGTATTCCCCCTGGCCCACCCCTTCCCATGCCACTCGGGAGGGCTCGCCTCCTCTTCCTGGGTGAGGTGGGAGGAGTTCCTGGGTCCCAACAGAGAATTTGCATCATTTGCAAGGAAATTCCCAAGGAAAGAGTGTTTCCAACCATTGGTAGCCACCTATCCAAGTAAAACTTTGTCAGCTTCCCCCCAGCATTGAGGAGGTTTTGGGGGGCCACTCTGGGACTCTAACTATCATCAGTCATGACAGCAGTGTAGCTTCGAGATCAGCAATGATACCGACAGCCACACCCACAGTTTATCCAGCGCTTACTGGGCATGGCCACTTGATGTGCATTAGGTCTTTTAATTTTTCCACCCATTTGAGGTTGGCAGATATTTTCATTCTGCCTTTTGACAGATGAAGAAGCCGAGTGGTTCGTTCCTTGCTGGAGTCTGCCACTCCCAACGTCTGTGTGCTTTTCGCCATCACTTTGTTGATTGCTTCCCTGGGAAGATGTATTGCTTGGTTCAAACAGCTGACTTGGGGACAGACCTTTCCATAAACTGAGGGTTGTGTAGTCTCTGGTGGCCTGGAGGATCAAGAGCTAGCAGTAATTTTGTCAGTAGGCACTTTGTGACAGACTCGGACCACAGGGCAGGAGGACCAGGGCTCAAGGTTTTGCCCTCTGCCCAGAAAAATCTAACAGAGCTCGGAGCATGTACCTACATATGGCTGGTAAGAACTGTGTGTGTGTGCGTGTGTGTGCGCGTGTGTGCGCATGTGTGCGCGCGTGTGTGTGTGTGTGTGTGTGCGTGTGTGTGCATGTGTTTATGTGTGCACATACATACACATTTTGGTGCATAGGCACAAATCTGTACTCACCTCACGGATGCATAAAACATAAACACAGGTCACCACTCACGTACCAGCTTTCTCAGACGATTATTTTTTTTACCAGCTGATTACCGCCTTGCCCTGTCCTCATCTCTGTCCACAAACACACTGACGTGGGCTGCATGGCTTTGCGTAGTGCCCGCGCAATGATTGAATGTCCTTCTCCTCTCTCATCGTCACGCAAGTTGAGAATTCCCCGCCTTTACAGCAATGACCCTGTGCCGGGGGGGGGGGGGGACGCCTGTGTCCTAGAGATAGCATTGAGGGAGGTGGCACATGTACTTTTAAAAACAACATTCTATATGCCTGTTGTCTTCAACGTATATCCTATAACACACCAAGCTTCTTGGTGGGTGAGGCACACAATGAAAATCTGAATTTGGACCTCTCGGGGTGGGGTGGATGGAGGGGCCCCGAGGTCAGTGATTTTATCTAAAGGGGTAGAGGTTACTGTTGAGAAGCCTCCTAGAGAGGCTGTCAGCTACAAGCTAAGGGTTGCAGGTTGGTGGGATGTGAAGGTAGCCTCAATGGGACAAGTCTCCTTCGTTTCGCAAGCGCTCATTGGCCGGGCTGGAGCGATCACTAAGATCTCAATCAGCTGTAACAAACATAACCTTGAAGTGTGAGGTTGTTGGGAAAGAGAAGAAAGGAGGTAGGGAGAGGAGGAAGGGAGGGAGAGGGGGTGGGAGAAGAAAGAACATGCAGGCTGGAAAGAGAATGGAGGGGAAGATGTCTCCTGAATACCTACTGTGTGTCAACCTTCCCTCCACTTCCTGATGCCTTTCTGTAGGCCAGCGCAAAGATGCACACAGCCAGCTCTTGCTCGGGGCTTCTTATCCTCTTAATAATCCTTTGCAATTAAGCCGTGTCTCCTCTGTTTTACACTTGAGGAAGTAAAGCCTTAGCGAGGTTTCTTGGCCACCAGGAGGGAGACTTGGGTTCCAGCCACACGTCTGTCTTCCTGGGTTCACACCCCTGACCCTCCCTTACCATCATGTGATATCAGGCAAGTTACCTAACTCCATGTTGCCTCGGTTTCTTTACCTGTGACATGGGGATGCTACATAACTCACTAGGTTTAGATAAGCATTAAATGAACTAAGATGTGTCAGCTGTATGTGCAATGATGCCAGGCACATGTTAAATTCTGTACAAGCGTTAGCTGTCATTCTATTATTATTATTCTTTGTGGTTTTTCCACCGTGACCTCGAGAGTCCTCTTCTCTCACTTCTCCCCGATCCCCCTTTCTGCCACACCCTCCTCCCTTTTAGAGGTAAGCCTGGTGTCAGCTTTTCCAGCTAGCCAGCAATGTGGGTGCCTCCTACTCGCTCATGCAGGGAGTCTTTTCCTGTAACCCAGACTCCTCATAGCAGGCAGAGCAGTGCAGGCGGGGGGCACAGGGTCGAGGGACCCCCACCCTTTCTCTTTGAGAATCTGAGGGCATAAGTTAGATAAGCGTGACACCTGTTTTAAATTAGACTTCAGAAGCCTCCGACAGCTGAGAAATTATTTAACAGGAAAAGAATTGAGTACATGAATAAATATTAATATTAAATCACTGCTTCCCTAGACTTAAGGGGTGGAAGGGGGGACTCACCAAGAAATGGAGGCGTCTCCCAGAGAGGCCACTGCACGCGGTTCGGAGGTTTGCAGATGTGAGACGTGGGAGCAGGAACAAGAGGAAGCAGGCCATCGGTCACCGTTTCCTGTCCAAGCTGGGTGGGGGCCCCATCCGTCAGGCGATGGGGCAGGTGGTCCATGGCAGCTCAACAGGTAGCTCATTTGAGCTGCAGCCTTTCCTGGCCAAGGTCCTGGAGAGGACCTTGCAAATCATGCCCCGCTCCCCTCAGAGATGAGCCCACGTGACTTCCAGTGGCCTAAGGCTCTTCTCAGTAGGCCCCTTCCTTAATACAAAAATATCACAATGTATATTTTATGACCACACTGATATAAAAGCAAATATGATCCAGGCTGGATTCATGGTTATATAGCCATTAGTGTGATATTCTCTCCCTGCCCCCACCTGCCCTGATTGTAAATGGAATCAAAATTAGAACATTTTTATGGGCCCTGGACACTGTGCATGCTGGCCTGATGGGTGAGTTGGTGCCCCCAGGCTGGGGTGGAGGCTGCTGCTTGACCCAGGGGAGTAGGGGCTGCTGGTGAGGAGGGCATTCCCTGGGGATGCAGGTCCCCAGTGGAGAGGACCACCTAAGGGTGGTTAGGATTTGGAAGCTCAGATTCCATCTTTGCAGCCCAGATCACATGTTATATTAAGGAATAATAATAAAATGCTATTAATATAAAAGTAATAATAATAATTATGAGTAACGTACTCTGTATTAGCAGCCCCGACTTCCTGGACATTTAAGAGCTGCCAGGTGGCTTGGGCTCTAGGCATTACTGTCCCTTTGTCTGGAAGCCACCCTCTCCCCCTGGAATCCGCATGCCTCACTCCCTCCGTCACCTCCTTGGGGGTGTCTCTCCTCTAATGTCACTTCCTCAGTGGGGTCCTTTCTGCCTTCCTATCTAAATAGCCCCTCCCATTCCTTTCATTCTCTGTCCCCTTCCCCTGCTGAATTCCTTCCATAGCATCTATCACTTCTTAATATCACATTATGTGACAAATACGTCCATATGATACAATATATACCATATGTAAGATGTTGTAGATGTTTACTTGGTTGTGAGCCGCTGGACTATAATTCCACAAGGGTAGGGACTGTGTCTCATTCATCCCGTGTCCTTAGCATCTAGAACAGTGCCTGGCATACAGTGTATGCTCAATAAATGTTTGTTGCGTAAATGAATGAATGAATGAATGAATGGGACATTGCTAGCACGTGAGTGGCATAACAGCCATAGTCCCTGTCACATGGGGTTGTTGAGTCCTTGCTGTTCCATACGAAGGGATAGTATCATTCCACCACTGGGGATGCTGAAGTCCCGGAAGATGAACATACTTGCCCCAAAGTGACATGGTTAGTTGATCACCACTGTCTCACGATAATAGAAAGTGTGGAAAGGTTCAAGGCGTGGAGCAAGAAGGGGCCATGACGGCGGACACAAGGAGGGGCCGACCCAGATTCCCCCTCCTTCGGGCTCAGCATTTCAGTTCCTGCCTGCTCCAGAGCCTCCTAGGCCCTCTTGGGAAGATGATGATGATGCACAGGTGACCAGGGATCTGGGCACTGGCTGAAGTGCCAGCCCCGTGAAAACTGGGTTGGTCTCCTGCCCTCTGGGCCTCAGGGTCCCCATCTGTGATTCCCGCACTCACCAGGGGCTCCTCTCTGCTGGCTTCTCCCCAGGGAAGGAAAGGTACTCTCCTCACTTCTGTCCCCTGCTCCTGGTCTCTGCCTGACACCTGCAGGAGCTGGGGGGCCCTCAGTCATTGAACAGATGTGTTTTGGCACCAGTTAGCACCTGCCTGGCACTCCTGAAGGCCTATCCCTCACGTGACAGTGACTGCACGGCCCTGGTGGCACCAAGAAGACATGAGCCACAGCCCTGCTCGGCTTCCTGTCTAATTACGGCTGTGACATCGATGTGACAGGGCGCACTGAATCAGAGGACCACACACACTGACCCAAACGTGTGCCGCTTTGGCCCAGGATTTTTCTGGCCTGAGCAACCCAATCTCTGTTTGTGATGATAATAATAATGACGTTGAGACTGTGGTAAGGATGAAACGGTGGTGAGGATTAGATGAGATGCTGCATGAATTGCTCGGAGACTGGTCCTCAGTTGTAAGCCCCTTCCTTCCTGATCCTGACAGAGAGGCCGGACCACGCGTGGAAAGGTGCCCCTTCGCCCCCACGGGACAAATGTCAACTCTGAAATTTGTCCTCCAAGTGTCCACAGGGGTTGGTGGCTAGGGAGGCCTTCTGAAGATGCTGGTCGTTCCCTCACTTCCAGGGGCACGTCTGGCCTGGCGGCATCTTTGGGCCACCTGAGGCCGAGTCCCTGGGCCCCCGGCAGCATCTGGGGCAGTGTGAGGCCTTTAGTAAGCTCACGTTCCCACCTCAGTGTCACTGCTGTCCTTAGACTCGACACTGACTGGGATGGTGGCTTTACATTCATTTTATGGCTAGTAAGCTCAGCTATGAATGAGGAAAGTGGATTCAGAGAAGTTAAGCCACTAGCTCAAAGTTCCCCAGCTAGAAAGTTCTAGAGCTAGACTGAGCTGCAGATCTGTGGATGTCTGTCCTCTCTCAGCCCCACCCCCCGCCCCACAATTCACTATCCTTTAAATTGACCCCGAACACTTTGCTTATGGGGACAAGGCCCTGAGCATCTGGCGGGCCTCATTCCTTTACCACCAGAAAGTGAAATGGCTCACTGCAGTTTTCCAGAAAGCATCTCTCGAGGATCGCTTGTTCCTACATTTCCTGAACCCGTGCCTGGTTTGGTCTGCCAGTCGCATGCCATCACAGAATCCTAGTCTTCTTAGGCAGCAGCCACCAGGCTGTAATTAAGTAACTTATGAGTCTCATGAGAAGAAAAAAAGACTCTGTGTCTGTCTTGGTCGTCACTGATGAATGAATGAATGAATGAATGAATGAATGAATGAAACATGAGACTCATTCCTGAATTCCGTCATCCCATCCAGGTGTCCCCCTGGTTACTACTTGGGAGGGGACTGTCAGTACAAAGAGGTGGAAACCGGGCCAGCGTGCTTAGTGGAGTTGGTGACGTTGCCTGGGGATTCCATGTCTGTGTCCATCTACCTGACACACGCTCCAGGCCCCCCTGCCCTCATCTCTTGTTCCCCCGATGAATCACACGAGTCCCAGGCATATAACCTCCGTCACTGTCCTTCTCCAGCAGACACGACATCACCCTTTCTCACCCACGGCAAACTGGAAGCCCAAGATTACCGGAGGCCTCCCTGCCCTCCCCAGCCAGGCTTTCCTGGCCCCTGGTTTTACCTTTCTTCTTTTGAGAGAGACCCGGACTCTGTGCCCTGTTCTAACAGCAGTCTTGAGAGCCCCTGAGAGGCAGCCGGGCTGAGGCCTAACCTTGCCCTGACCTGCATCTGACCTGCTGGCCGGCTGATGCGGTTTCCTGCCCTGGTGGTCTGAGGGATGCTGCTGGAGCAGTGGACAGAGCCCTAAGCTAAGAGTCAAGGCTCCCAGCTCCACCTCACCCCCCATCTCTGAGACTCAGCTTCCCCACTGATAATAAAACAAAGGGACTTCATTTGATGGCTTTATCCCATTCACTGAGGCACCATCGCCTCTGAGAGTTGGGGGCTCTCCCTTCTTGAGGAAGTTGTGAATTCCACGAGAACAGGCCATATCTGTGGATTGGTGAATTTCATTTTTTCTAAATTATACTCAATAAAGCTGACAAAAATGAATGCAAATGAGCAAGATACGTGGAGGTCAAAGAATATTCTAGAAACAATGAGAATCTTGTGCATCTGGTACCAATGGGCACGAGGTGAGAGATGAGCTCGGAAAGCTCACGGGAGGCCTTGAGCAGCCTTCCAATATCACAAGATAAGTGTCAGCGATGACTGTTCAATAATCAGCTCCAATCCCAGTGACTGAACGCATCATCGTTTGTGCTCATAACCCTGCACCTGTGCTTGAGTGGGGATCAGCTGAGTGAGGACATTTAACCAGAGTGAGAACTGGGCTCCTCTGGGCACTTCTGTTTAAACTGTGGGTCCAGCTTGTTGGCTCCAAGATATGGGTTGAGCACAGCTCTGCCCCGTGGGTGTTCATTCGGGGTCCTAGCTGAGGGAGCAGCAGCGTCTGAGAAGAGTTCTTCTCATGGGGAAGGCAGATGTGCAGAGGCTGAGTCCCACCATGCAAGCTCCCTTCAAGCTTTTGCTGGCGTCTAACATCCCATTGGCCAGAACAAGTCACATGGCCATGCCCTAGCTTAATGGACGGGTGAGTGTGCTCTGCCCACCAAGACAGGGAGACTGGAGTGGGTATTTGCCGAATAATAGTCCAAGTGATCACAAAGTTGCTCAGTGTCATAGTTAAGAGTTGTCATCAGCCGTGTGAGTTCAAGCAAGTCGCTTTCTCGCTCTGTGCCTCAGTTTCGCCATCTGAAAAGCAGATGTCATCTGGCATAACCCATCAAATCCCATAATGTCCGCCAAGCTTCCTAGCCTGGGGCTTCACACAGAGTGAGCGCCTCATACCTCAGTCATTATTACAGAGATGACGAGATATTCTGATTCCATCTTTGTCTTCATCCCTGATTTCCTTTCCCCTCATTTCTTCTGGGCCATAACACCCTGCCCTCTCTCCCTCTCCCCAGAGCCGCCGCTCTCTTCAAATATTTGGAAATGTCCCCGAAGTCCCCAATCTTGGTCACGGTTAAGCCAAGCTACACAGATTTAGTTCCTTTAATCTTTCCTCATAAATTAATCCCTCTGAACCTTTAATCATTTTCCACAAATGAGATTCAATGAGACACATCTGTGAGCTCCCACCCTACACAGGCTGCAGTCTAGTGACAGGCTGAAATGCTGACAGGCTTCTTGTCCTGCAGGGCGGGCACACCAGGCTGCCCCGGAGATGAGACGATGCGAGCATCAGGACCTTTATCCTCTACCAGAAGCCAGCTCGAGTTTTTGTTGGTGTCCTGCCCACAGAGATATCTATATCCGGGTGTTTCCTGCAGCGAGGTCGGGCAGCTGGACACAAGCATGCTCCCTCACCCAGCCCCCACTATGGCAGTTGACCACCATTTATCCCTTATATAGGATATGTGTCCTGTCGTATACACAATTCTCTATATTAATTCTAAGCCTTTAGAACCCATCTCTTTGTACAGCTCCAAACCTGGGTGGTCCCCACCCTCTGGTTCACTTTTACAGAAGGGGAGCAAGGTGCCCCCCACAGACTGGACAATGCGTGGGACTGACAGTCCCGTCTGGGTGCTGCACCCATGATCCGGGATGAGCAGAAGATCAGACACATGCCCCGTCCATCCTTCTGCCAGTCTTTAGGAGGATGTGGGTTTGGGAGCTGGCTGCTTATTACTACACCCTTCTAGGAAATATTCCCCAGGCCAAGCTTTGAAATGGTTTCCAAATATAAAAGTCAATAATGGAGGAGAAACAGGAAACAAAGCGTGCTCCGGACTGAGTTCCTCCAGGCAGCAGGACCCCAGAGATCTGTAATTCCTCGCGGCATTTCACAGGCATTTCATCCGCGGGCTTGGGGAGGCCGCAGACAGCTGAAGTGTCGTCGTTACACGGACGCCGGGCAGATCCGAGTGGGATTCCTCCTTCCTACGTGTGAGGACGTGTCACCTGGTGGCTAACGAAGGATTTTGGAGTGGCTTCCTGGGTCAGGATCCGAGCTCCACCACCTGCTAGCTGTGTGGCCTTGGGCAAGCCCTTTGTGTCTCTGTGCCTCAGTTTCCCCCTCTGAAAAATGGGAATGATAACAATACCCATCTCAAAGAGCTATTGTAAGGGTGAATACATCAAAATGCCTAAAAGTACTTGTAAGAGTACCAGGCACAGGACAAGGGCTCCTGTCACAGTTGCCGCCACTTCACCCTGTCTCTACGGCCGGACGCGTCATTTCCTGTCTCTGAGCCTCAGTTTCTCCATCTATAAAACAGGCATGCTACTCATCCTGTCCCCCAGGGGCTGTTGTAAGAAGCAGGTAGAATAAAGTGGGTAAAAGTGTTTTGCAAATGGCAAAGCATCATGCGTTTTGAAAGATTATTTGAGAGACGGCTGCATAAATGTACTGGCAATGAGGTGAGTGATGAGCTGTGATATTTAAATGAGAATGTCTAAGCTCCTCAGAAGCCTTTATTCCCCCACCCCACCCCCCCCCATCCCCAAACACTTATTGCGCTGGAACATCTCGTAGCTTTCCGTTCTCTACCTGGGAGACTGATTCACTCAAAATTGGCTTGGGGAAGGCAGAGCTATTAGGGGAGTGGGCATGAAAGGAGGGGGACTTGTAAATCTTGCCCCAGCGGTGAGTTGCTAGATGATTGGGAAATAGATTGTAGAAAATCTCTCTCTCTCTCTCCGCTTCCCTCTCCCTCCCTCCCCTAGAACTACTGAGGAATGAGATGGATACCATCTGTCTCAAAGCCAAGTACCTGAGATCGCTCTCCATGCTTCTCACTCCCTCACGCTCCATGGCCCATCACTCATCCAGGACTATAAAGACCCTTCCAGAATACCACTCAGAGCTGCCTCTTTCTGTGCCCCTCCTCGACCACAGAGTCCAGCATCTCTCCCCTGGATGCCTTCGGTAGCATCCTAGCTGGACCCCTTGTTTCCTTTCTTGTTCTAGAGTCTATTCTCCTAATAGGTACTGGCAGGGTCTTTAAAAAATGCTACTCTGATCCTTCTCACAAGCTTGGGTAGCTTCCTCTTGTTTAGAGAAAAAGGTTCAGCATCTTCTGAAGTCGGTACCATTTTCCAGATGAGGGAACCGAAGCCCAGTCTAGTTGAGGAACTCTGGTCCCAGGTCCACGACGCAGAGATGCCAGGATCTTCACTGCAGAGCCTGCGTCCATCCACCTCTCCAGCTCCCTCTGCTCTTCTCTCTGTCCCTCTGACTGACCATGTTCCACCTAACTGTAGAGGCTTTGCATATGACTTTCCCAACACCGAGAAATCTCTCCCCTCCTCTCATTGTCACTCTAACCCCACCTAACGTTATCCCGGTGGCTCCTCCAGGTCCATGTCCATGGCACTTCCCGAGGAAGGTCTCCCTGGCTGGGCCTGGGGTCTACGCCATCACAGCCCCTCCCCACTTCTTCACCGCACTTATGCACTTATCCTAATTGTATTGTCCCTCTGTGACTATTGGTTCTATGTCTGTTTCCGGTAGAGCAACATGTGAATGGCAAGGGTGGTGTCTCGGTCAGCTTGAGCTGCTATAACAAAGTGCCACAGGCATTTATTTCTCACAGTTCTGGAAGCTCGAAGTTCCAGTCCCAGGTGCCAGCAGATTTGGTGCGTGGCGAGAACCTCTTCCTGGCTTGCGTTCGGCCACCTTCTCGCTGAGTTCTCACTGGCAGGGAGAGAGAACTCTGTTTTTTCTCTTCTTATAAGGACGTTAATCTCATCATGGGGGCTCCACCCTCCTGACCTCATCTAAATCTAATCACCTCCCTACAGCCCCACCTCCAAATACTATCAGGTTGGGGAGTGGGGGCGGGGTGGGGTTTCCACACTACGAAGTCCATATGGGGCGACACAAACGTTCAGTCCATAACAGGTGGTACATACCTTGTTCTTTTCTGATCACTGATTGCAAACACAGTTCTTGGCACTAAGCAGGCACTGAGAGCATTTGTTGAATGAATCAATGAATGAATGAATCAATGAATGAATGAATAAGGAATTGCTTTCCTATTTGGACATTGAATCTAGAATCCAGCCTAGATTTGAGAGAAACCCTACAAAGCCACTTACGTTCCAAGAAGTTTTTGTGACAGTAGAGAGGGCTGGAAGAATCAGCATTTAGCAAAGACTCTACTTTTTATAAGAAGCGACCTAACTGCTGGCAAAATTCTGGCTTGCTAGGATAATTTCACTTTTCCTGAAACGTAAATATAAATTAGATGAAAAGAAGAGGGAAAAAAAAGTCACATTGAACTTCTCTGATCACCCAAGCATGAAATATACCCCTGGGATTCGATCCCCGCTGTAAAATATTGTTCTATGATTAGATCTCAAGCCATGAAATATAACCGTGAATTTAGATCCCCAACTTGGAAATACAGTTTGCTGATTAGATCTCCCCCGTAAAATATGGCCTTTGGGGTTGGTACATGCCGGTAAAATATGGCCTTTGATTAGATCACTGCAGAGAAGGCTGAGTTGCTACCTGGGAGCAGGGATTTTTACCACATCCTCACAAAATAGAGTATAAATATATGGAGGGAAAGAGGAAATAAATTAATAATGGTGACATTTTGGAACTTGGACTTCCTTGGAAGTCGCCAGGGTGAAGGCAGGGGACCGGACAGACTTAGGCATGGAGACTCACCCTGCCATGCTGGCACTGCCCCCAGCGTAGTGACAGTGGCGGTGGTGACCGCTGATAGCCAGGGGCCCTGTGCTGGGTGCTGGATGAGCGTCAGCTCGCATTCCTAAGAGGAAGCTGACATCATTACGGTTGTCAGTTATAGGTAAGAACTGAGGCACAGGGAGGTGAAGTCACTCATTCAAAGACACACAGCCGGAATGTGTCAGAGCCGGGATTTGAACCTGCATCTTCTGCCCCTTGAGGCTTTACCCCTAACTGCTGCCTCTTTCTTGGCCGAGCTGATGCTACCCCCGGCCTGGCCTGTGGTGCAGGAGACGTGTGGCCCCCACAGGCTCTCTGCTGCAGCAGGGGTGAGGGGTGGGGATCCTTGCAAGAGTCAGAGGTGTCTGGTGTTGCCCCAGGTGAGATTAGAACAGAGAACCCCAGAGTCAGAGCCCAAGAGACACAGAGCCAGCCCAGAAAGCCAAGGTCACCTGCCTTTGAGGCAAATATCTTTCCAATGGCTGCTTGATGGGAACAGGAGCCCTGTCCACATGCCTCAATTCAGGGCAACTCTGAAGGGTCATTTGAGCTCCAGGGCCCCCAGTGGGACTGTCTGAGACACCAGAGCCCAGCTCCCCTATGCCTGTATCCTTCCCATACTCCTCCATGGGAAGACACCCCTAAAAATCCTCTCGCACGTAATTCTTGGTCTCAGAGTTTGTTTCCTAGAGACCAACCTACGAAAGGCACTTGCTCACCTTCCCATACCTTAGTTTCTTATCTATAAAACAGGGATATGAGCACAGTGACCTCAGGGTTTGTTGGGGTTAAGCATGCGATGTGTGTGTGTGTGTGCGCACGCGCGTGTGTGATAGAGAGAGATCTATTCAGCCCAGCTCTTGGCACACAGGAAGTGTTCAGTAAACACGTTTGCCAAACTTCCTGATGGGGGATCCCCAGATGAGGAAACAATTTGTTTTGCTTCCTTCCATCAGCGAAAGGGGGGCCTGTAAGCCTGTCCTGTGGGTCTTTGTAGAGTCCGTCCGTTGGGACACCAAGGATGCCCTGGGAGCCAGAACAGGCAATCATCAGAGGCTCATTTTGGGCTCGTCCGTCTCCCCCTGGCATGGGTGCTCGGCCAAGGCTGAGGGCGGGAGACGTGGGCATCTCCTTATCTTGCCAGAGGCAGCTGACTGGCCAGCTCTTATCGGGGATTTGTGAGCTTGTAAAACATGGCCACTATCACATCATCTCCCCAGGGCGAGGGTGCTCTCAGCTGGGCCTTATCTGTGGGTCATCTTGGCCTGGGACTGAGTGGAGAGCAGGGTTATCCCGGGCAGATAACAGACAAGTCTGCTAGGGAAGCTCGGGGGCATCGGGGCTGGCCTGCTGGTGGTTAAGGTGACATTAGAGTGGACAAAGCAAACTACATGTCCCCTTTTCCTCTTCTCTGCAGAGGGATTTCAGACTTGGGGTAGCCCTGAGAAGCTTTAGAAACCCCGAAGGAGAAAATTTTAGGGATAAAAGAAAACTGATGGCATCAACCTCAGTGACACCCTTTATTCACCCATTCCTTGTTAAGCACCTACTGTGTGCCAAACACTTCTCTTGGCTGCCCAGAGCGCTGGGCCGACTTAACCTCAGACTTCCAGTTCTGCCTTTCACGGTTTCTAAGGCCAGCCGCTTGCCCCTCTGAGCCTCATGTGTCCAATGCGAATATTGTTGCATGTGAAAGAGCTGCCTTACAAACGGTGAAGTCCTGTGCTCACAGGAAGGACGGGATCAAAGGATGCACTTGCATGTAGATCACACTCCTGGAGGAACAGCAGAGGGAGGAATGAGGAAGTCCCAGGAGCCAGCGCGGGATTTCGTGATTGAGAGCAGATTGTGCCAGGGTTTATGTGGGGACTGGGGGGAGAGACGGGGCAAAGAGAGAGGGCATTCCAGCCAAGAGGCTTGACGTCCGCAAAAGCCAGCTGGGCAGGGGCACTTGGGCGGGACCTCGTGATGCTGGCCGGTGGCAGCCTTGCTGGTCAGGAAGGCCTGGCCCATCTGGCTCTGTTTTTCCTCCTGTCGCTTGGATGCTTTTGTACTGAATTCCCCGTTTGTCACCGTTTCTCTGTGATTCTCTTTTGAACTTGGCATCTGTTTGGGGCTCCCTCCGGTCCCCACCTCCTGCATTCTGGTTCTCAGATCTGTTTGCAACCTGGGCATTTGGTCTTAGGGCAGTAGGTGGTTCCACCTCTCTTAGTAGGTCAGAGATGGAGCCAGGGATGGGTCGGGGCGGGGGGGGGGGAGGACAGAGGCCTTTGTTGAAGGTGCTGGCCCTGCCTGACCCCGAGCCTGTGACACCTGCTGCTTCTGAGAGTCAAGCCAACAGCTTCCTTCCCTCACCAGCATCCCGGGGGTGGGGCGCTGTGGGCTTCCCCTTCTCCATCATGTCCATCTGTCTCTCTCCCACCAGGCTTCAGACAGAAGAAGAGCCTGGTATTCTAAGCACTCGCTTTGGAGCCGAGTGAGCCTAGGTTTGCCACGTGGCTCTGTCAGTTACCAGCTGAGCATCCCTCGCTGTCTCCAGAAGCCCGGTCTCTACCTCTGTGAAATATCCCTGGGGCTCCTGCGAGGGGGCAGCAGGACTGGGCTCCCGCCCTGCTCCTCTGCCCTGTACCAGCACGGCTCTGGGCCAGGCCATTGGCGGCTGCACCCTGGTGCTGCCAGGGCACGTCGGTGAACCTCTCTCTGTGCCTCAGTTTTCTCATCCACAAGATGGGAACAATGGCTGCCTCGTAGAGTTGATGGGAGCAGTCAGTGAGTTTATGAACCTGTAAAGTGCCTAGACCCGTGCCTGCTGCTTCCTCATCATCGCCACCAGCATCCCTGGTGCTCAGGAACATTGCCCTGGCGCTGCCCTGTGGCTGTGGAGGGGACAGAGGCCATGTCTGGTCGACAGTGGAGCACACTGAGCAGCAATGAGGTTCAGCATCCAGGCCGAGGTCCTCCCTCTATTAAGGATTTGAATCTCTGTGTACGTGTGCATGCGTGCATGTGTGTGTGCATGTGTGTGTGCATGTGTGTGTGATGTGTGCGTGTGATGTGTGTGTGTGTGTGTGTGTGTGTGTGTTTGGAGAATCAGAAGCCCCAGGTTCTAATCTCTCCCCTTGCTATTGTTTGGTTATTTCCATACCAAGGTCTGGTATGAGTTCGGTTTTTGTTTTCTTCTGCAGAAAATTTGGGGTAATCTCCCTCCTGAAGCATTTATGAGAATTAATAAAATAAATGTGAACATATTTTTTTGACAAAGTGCAGTTGGACCTATTCCATAAATTTATTCAACATTTATTTTTTTTTGAGCTTCTACTGAGTGGGAATGAGTGGGAAGCAGTGCCCTGGCTCTGGGGTCTGGGGTGAGCGGGACAGACCATATCTGTCCCCACAGAGGCTTCACAGGGGGGTGGGTTAGGCAGCATGCCCCAGACAGGAAGGAACTTTCCAAGACAAGGGCTCGGCATTGGAGGGGCAGTGATACGGGTCAGGGGGTGATTAGGGAGGGCAGTGTGAGGAGGTGACATTTAACATGCATGATAGCAGAATGAAATGGGGACAAACCCAAAGACAGATGGGTCCAAGGAATTACGGGCAGAGGGAAGTGCCACTTAAAGGTGTGGGGAGTGGGCACGTCTAAGTGACAGCAAGGGGTATGTGGTTATGTGGTCAAGGGCCAGCCCTGGTGGGGAGGGCAGGTTCAGAGTCTGAAACCTGTTCCCAGGGAGATGGGGGCCCTGAGGAGTTTGGACAGGGATGGGACATTGTCTGGTGGGATATTTGTGTGTTACACTCGTGTAATATAAAAATATTAGTACGATGGGACAAGCAGAAGGGAGACAAACTTTCCTGAGAGAGAGAGAGTGTGTGTGTGCATGTGTTGTGTGTGCACGTGTGTGTGTGTGTGTGCACGCACGACTGTGTGGGGAGGGCATTTGTGAACATGCAGGGACATGCTGTGGTTTAAAGGACATTCAGGAACCCAAAAAGGATGAGAACAGTCAGCCTCTGCGATTTCTTTTAACCTAGAAACTCTGCGTTTTCATGAAGAAAAGGTTGTGTGGCTTGTTTTCCAAAACCGTGAGTGAATTCAGGATGATAGGAGAAATTTAGGATGAAGCTGGGTGTGAAAGATGCTTAGCGAGCAGGTCAGCAGGGGAAGCTGAGGTCTCTGCCTCCGGGGGAAGGAAGGGAGCAGAGACACGGATATTGAATTAAGAGAAGGCGGCGAGGGCTCGCGTGCTTGAAGCATTTACTACGTGCGGGCTCCGTGCTCACCACCCCACGCAGAATCCACCTTCGGGCTCTTAACGTCCACTGTATCCGTTTGGGAGGACTGTGCCGACACATCGCTACAACCAGGGTGGCTAAAAACAACAGAAATTTATTCTCTCGCAGCTCGGAAGGCGAGAAGTCTGAAATCAGGGCGTCAGCAGGGCCATGCTCTCTCTCCCAAGGCTCCAGGAGAGAGTCCCTCCTGGCCTCTTACAGCTTCCGGGGGTCGTCAGCAACCCTCGGTGTTCCTCGGCTTGTAGACACCCCATTCCCACTGCTGCCTCTGGCACGGCCACGTGGTATTCTCCCTGTGTATCTGTCTTTGCCTCTCCTTTTCTTGTAAAGACACCAGTCCTACTGGAGTAGGGGCCCACCCCAAACCCGTGTCACCTCATCTTAACTAATCACACCTGCGAGGAACTCACTTCCAAACACAATCACGTCCTGAGGTTCCACGCGGACATAAATGTTGGAGGACTTTTCTCAATCTAGTATACCCACCCACTCTTTGGAAGTGAGTAATAATGTCACCCCATCTTCACAGAACCTCCAGATTAAATAAGCAACCTACTTAAGGTCACGCAGCTACAAAGTGGCTGAGCTGGATTCGAACCTGAATCTCTTTGATGAAGGTTCCCTCTGGGGCGGGATCACCAGGCTGCCTCCTGTGGAGAGAGACAGGCGTGGCAGCCAACAGAATGGGGCAAGGCAGCTTGGGGTTCTCAGGGATCCACAAGCAGATTAGAGTGGCTGGGGTGAGCCACAGCGGGAGATCAGCTGACGTGGAGTTGGAATGAGGATCAGGACAGGCACAGAAGACAGAGGGATCTTTTCTTTCTCCTCCTCCACCTCCTGGATCCTTCTGAACCTCCCAGAGACTACTTTCCCTCTAAATCTTCCCAGATTCTCTCGCCCTGTTAGGAGGTGTCAGCCCTTGCTCTGAGCTGCCCCTATCGTGTTGCTAGTGTCTCTCCCAGATGAATCCCGTCCTCTTGGCACCTTATACTCTCTGACTCAGATTCGTCCTGGCACTTTCTTCTTGACCTCCCCCGGGCAAGGCGCCCATGCCTATCACAGGGAGCAGCACATCACAGGTGCACTCTGAATTCATCCATTCATTCATTCCACGAAGAGTTTTTAAGCATGATTATGTGCTGGACAGTGAAACATGATGGGGAGACAGACATGCAAACACACGGGCCTTGGGGGCAGTGCAGGGGATCATGGGAGCCAGTTAGGAGCCCAGTCCAAACTGCGGAGTGGGAGAGAGGCAGAGAAAGCTTCCTGGAGGAGGTGACGTCCAGCATAACAGGTGAGGCTGTGTGTACAGTAATGGGAGAGGAGAAGGAAGGTCACTGCAGCAGGAAGGAGGCCTCAGAGCCTTCCGGAACTGCAGGTGGCTTGATGAGGCTGGCAGGGTTGCCCAGGCAGAAGGTGGGAAGGAGAAGCGTTAATGGAGAAGTTCGGGTGAGGAGGTGGGGGCTTTCTCCTGGGTTGTCTCTTTCCTTGAGACAGACATTGGGGTGGGAGGAGGCATTAAGAGTGTTAAACAGGGGACTGAATGTGGCAGAAAGCTCCTCCTGGTAACAGGGTGGAGTGAGGCTGGAGGCAGGGAGGCAGGTGGGAGTCCGTCCCGTAATCCAGGAGAGAGATGCCAATGGTCTAAATGGATTTGGTGGTGGCTGGGAGTGGGCGCGGCGGACGAAGGGAGAGATTTCGACATCACTAAGTGTCCATTGAACCGGACTCAACATTGACCTGCTGGACTCGACTGGACCTCAGTGCAGGGAGGAAGGGCCTTGTCTCAGACACTGCCTGGATCCCGCTGAGTGTAGGAGGCCCCTTCCAGCTGGTGGGAAGTGGGGAGCTGGGGTGAACACGGGGGAGGCAGAAAAATGGTCTCTGCTTTACCCTAGTGATCGATGGAGCTGACCTGCACATTCCCTGTGTGGTCAGCCTCAGGCCCTTTCCCCAAAGCCCCTGGGCAGACAGAGGCCAGCATGTACACCACAGAACCCAGGTGTACACTGCACAGCCCGGAGCTTGACGACCTAGACACTTAGGGGTCAGCGAAGCAGCCCGTGGGCTATCTTCATAGCCAAAGCTCAGCACGGCCCTCCATGGGGTCCTGCAGGGAGCTCCCCACTCCCGCCAAAACCGTTCACATCAGGGCCAACATTTATCGATGGCTCACTATATTCACCAGAACCCTTTGCAAGCGCTCTATGCGTCATCTCATCCGGGCCACATAACAGCGCCATGAAGTGGGGACTCTTATTTCATCCACTTGATAGATGAAGAAACCGAGGCTCCGAGTTGGAGGGGGGTGGGGGAGCGACCTGCCCAATGTCACATCCCTAGGAAGTGGCTACCTGGAAGTCGAGCACTCATCGTCAGGACTCCCACGCCCAGGCCTGTGCCCCCCGCCCCTCCCCCCCCCCAAGGTGTCACTTTCCCAGGAGCCCGCCCTCTCTGGAAGATCACCTTCAGCCTGAGCTGTCCGAGTGGAAAAGCCGTCAGCTCCCGCGTCCAGGGGACTGAAGCAAGACTGACGGGCTGGCGTCCTCTCTTTTCCCGGCTTCCCGGTACCAAGTATATATATTTTTTTCTCATCGGCCCAGCTGCTGATGGTTATCTGGCTTCACGAGAGAGCGAAAGAGACTTTGTGTCAAATGCTGAAAAATGACTTTTCAGGCAGCCTCTCTGTCTCCCGAAAGGAGGTGACGTGCTCGAAGCATACAAATCACTCAGGGCTCGGCGTCTCAACGTGAGGAAGGAGTGTGTTTAGATTGTTAAAACCACTCCCGTCCCTTCCCAAGGTCACGGGCGGGCAGCCCAGCCTTGTCAGCGCCTGGAGGGCAGCGAGGCTCAGAGAAGAGAGGTGATGTGGCCCCCGACAGCAAGCCTGGGGGACTCGGGGCCCAAGAGGGGTCCCCCAGACGCAGAAGGCGCGAGAGCCCAAGAGGAAGGCTTGCCTGGGATTCTAAGATTCCATCTGTCCACAGTAAGCTGTGTGAGCTTAGACAAGTTACTTAACCTTTCTGGACCTTGGGGATCTCCCTCCATATATATATGTATATATGTATATATGTATATATATATATACATATATATATATATATGTATATATATATACACATATATATATATATATATATATATATATATATATATATATATATATGTATATATAGTCCCACAAACGCGTGATTTCAGCTGTGCCATTCATCCACCGGATGCTCTAATAACTGGCTTTCCCTGATGCTGACCGACGCTGACGCTCAGAGACTTCTGGGCAGGGGAACTTACTGAAAGGGCAGACTCAGGAGCACCCCAGAGAGGGACTCACATCCAGGCTCTGGGCTGGGCTGCCTGCCTGGGTTCCAACCTGGTTCTGTCACTCAAGCTGTGTGGTCTTGGGTTTGTGTCTTACCCACTCTGAGCTTCAGTTTTCTCATCTATCAGCTGGAGAAATACACAAACCCACCCCATGGCGGGGGTGGGGGGCTGTGGTGAAAGCAAAGGGCTTGGAAGAATGCCTGGCACATGCGTCTGTCCTCAGCAGATGTCAGTCTGTCACGGTGACTGCTTCTCAGCTATGCCGACCAGGCAGGTCGCCTCACCTCGTCAGGCCTTGGTTTCTTCAGCTGTGAATGGGGACGAGGATTTAAAGAGTTAAAGTGCCAAAATGCTCGCCATGCTGTAGGCCCTCAATCACTCACAGACATTACTCTCGCTCTTTGCAGAAAGACGTTTTTAAATAAAATTTCAATGTTTAAGTGCAGCTGTTGTTTCGCAATCACGTGAAAATTTATAATGAGGAAGTATCTGATGGACTCTATCTCAATATCAACACTGGATTGACTAGAATGTCCATTTTTTCCTAGTGGCCATGATGGGGGCCTCCTGGTGTGCATCTTTACCAGAGTAAGAGCCCATGGATGTTGGGGTTGGAGGACGAAGCCCAGAACAGGATGTGTGAGGTCACACATGCCCCCGTCTCAGATGCCAGCACTCTCAATGCCCCTAGAGCAGGGCTCCCACCTACCCTTCTTCCCAGAATGCCAGTGGGGGGGTGGCCCCCACCTGTTCAGAGAGGGGAGTGGCTGCCAGAGAACGAACTGAGCAAGAGAGAGCCAGGTCCCCAGGTTGCCTGGGGGATGTTCATCATTTGTCTCCCTATCTCTATTTTTCTGGCTATAAAACACAGAGAAATCACATAGTCAGGCCTTTGAAAATATAGCCGGTCCCCAGTTGAGTTTGGGGTGTCAAACAAGGCCTGCCAAGAGCTTTTCTTGTGCTGTAGCAAAATGAACGGCTCTCCCTATCTAGGAAAAATTTAAAAATTAGGGAGCAGGCTGGCAGTGTAAAATGCGTGTGGTTGGGGGAGGGGGAGATTAGAGAGAGAGAGAGAGAGAGAGAGAGAGAGAGAGAGGGAGAGGAAGCAGAGAATTGGAGAAAGAGTCCCAGACTTGGCGCCAGGCAGAACGCAGGCCTGGGCATCACTTGATAATGGGTGACCCCGGGTCTACCACCTCCCTCCTGGCCCCACTTAACTCTTGGAATGTTGTGAAGATCTAATGAGATCATAGAGGTAAAAGGCTTTGCTGTTTACAAAAAATCTGCATTAAGAAAAAAAAAAAAAACAGTGGGAAGGCCTCTTCCTTCCCCCTCTGCAAATGCCGCCAAAAGCAGGAGCATGTGACAGTGACAGGCTCCAAAGGACAGAAAAGGACTTGATGGGGCCCCCAGTCAGTCCCTTCTCCCCCTTTCCCTCTGCCTGATTCCCCTCCCAAGTGGGTCCTAGACTGAGGCTGGGATGCTGTATCCCAAGTGCGAAGCCGGATGCAGGTCTGGCGGCTTGCACGGGGGGAGCTGAGGAGGACACTCAGCCAGGAGCATCTTGGAGAGAGAAGTTGCTTGATCCCAGAGTGCATCCCATGGGGCTGAGCCCGGAGGGAGAGCTGGGTACCAGGCAGGGAAGCTGAATGAGACCACACGCGGCAGAAGACAGAGGGTCCTGATGTCGAGGAGAGGGGCCCACAGCAGCTGGCTCAGGGCACCTGCCACCTCCGCTGTGAGGAGAAAGGAGTCAGAACCTGGGGTGGACACTCCAAGCCTCAGTGCCCGTTAAATGAGGCAAATAAACCGGACCCTTGTCCTTTAAAAGCAAACTTCTTAATACACGGCTTTGCGAGGCACCCCGTCATGTCAAATGGAAACAGAGAGAGCTTCTCTGGTTGAAGAGTGAGTTAGGGACCCTGTACCCCATCTACAGGCTGACCCACGTTCAAATGCTGCCCCTGCCACTTATCGGCTGGGTGTGATGTGTTTAAATTATTGGACCTCTCTAAGCCTCTGCTTCATCATCTGTAAAACAGGGATGACGCTACAACTTTTCTCATACGGTGAAGATTAACCAAGACAAAAGATGTGCCTGACCCAGCGTAAAACTGCCACAAAGGTCCCCATTCCATCAGTGATTATTTGGACTCCCTCACGTCCGCGGTCCTTGGATTCCTCCGCTGTGCCGGGCACAGCTTGGCCACCACCCCTGGAAACGTCTCCAAGATGGCCCTGTCACTTCAAGCATCGTCTGCCTCTAAAGTTCTCAGCATCCCCTCCCTGCTGACTCCATGGGTCTCTCATCCGGCAATCCTGTCTCTGCCTGATGGGGAATTGTACCTCGTGCTGCCTTCCGTGGGGCTGTGGTAACAGAGCCCAGAGGGAGCGGGTGGCAGCCGCCCTCCCTCCTCCCATGTTGCTCCCCAGGTCTCCCCCATTCTCTGTCTCTCACTTGCCGGGTCGCAGCCTCAAGGCTCCAACTTTATTCAATCGCCTCTGTTGTCTGCTCCACGCAAGGTAATCTTGGTTTAGACACATGTTAACAAAAAGGGCAAAATCTTATCAGGAGCCAGGCTCCCCTCCCCGTTTGTCAGATAAGATGCTCACACCTTCTGGGCTCCTGTTTGGGAATCTGTTCCCTTGGGAATCCATCCTTGGGCAACTGCGCTGTCTGCAGCAGGATAACAGGCCAGGTGGGTAGGGGGCGGTACGGGGGCCTCCAGGGAGCCAGAGTCAGGCCCACCCATGGGTTCTGCTGCTTCCGCTGCTGGCTAGGGACACCCTGAAACTCTGTTAGCCGTGGGGCAGGGGAAAGGCTTGCACTGGTTCTGGCTTCAAACCCCACCTCTGCCTCTTCCTAACCGCAGGGTGGTGCATGTGTCATTTCCCTTTCCCAGGCCCAGGTCAGCTCATCACAAAATAAGAAAAAAAAAGCCACCTGCCTCTCAGACAAAGTGGAGCTAAGGGAGATCATGGACAGGAAGTTGGCGGGAGCTTAGCAGGCAGTACTTGCTCTCCTCGCCTTCCTCCTAATGTAAGTTTCCGGAACTGCCCTAACAGAGCAGCTTAAACCAGCAGACATCTATTCTCTCATGGTTCTGGAGGCTAGAAGTCCAAAATCTAAGTGCTGTCGGGGCTGTGCTCCCTCTGAAGACTCCAGGAAGATCCCTTTTGTGTCTCTTCCAGCTTCTGGTGGTGGCCAGCCGTCCGTGGCATTGCTTGGCGTGTAGCTGCCTTGCTCGACGCTCTGCCTCTGTCGTCATATGGCATCCTCCCTCTGCACATCTGTGTCTGTGGGTCTAGATGTCTCTCTTCTTACAAGGACGCCGGTCGCGTTAGATGAGAGCCCATCCTCCTCTTAACTTGATTACGTCTCCCAAAGGCCCTATTTCCAAATATGGGAGGAGGACTTCGACATACCGTTTTGGGGGAAACATTTTACCCACGACATAACCCCTTGGCCAAGCCCTCCGAACTCAGCGAGTGGCGATCCTCACTGCTCTTTGACGCGGCTACTGTCAGTAACTCATCCTGCTCAGTGTCACGTGCCTTCTCCCACCCATTCCATCACAGCCCCGTGAGGGGTGTGCTGTTTTGAGTCACCCGTTCTCTCCTGTGCCACCTCATCCTGTTCTGAGCCAGGGATGGGTGTGTAAACAGACGATGGTGCTCACACGAGATGCGGGCCATGCCAGAGAAACGAGCATTCGTGGAAGCAAAGACACAGCATCCTTTCGCCCTAAGAGGACGTGAAATTAGAAAAGCTCTTGAGGGATACACTGAGTTGAGCCTGGAAAGATACAGAGACAAGAAAGGCATTCTGGGTGGAAGAAACAGACCTGCCAAAGGGCTGGAAGAAGATGCTCCTAGGCTGCCCTGGGCAGCCCTGGAGGCTGAGCTAGGGACTGAGTGCGTGCGGGGGGAGGATGGAGCTCCTTGGAGGTATAGCTGTCAGGGGCAGCTGGATTGACACCTTGGAAGGACCAGGCTAAGGAGTATAGATCTGATCCTGTGGGCACTGGGGAGCCAGTGAAGGTTGTAGAGCAAGGCGAGTGGTGGGCTCAGAACAGTGGCTCAGAGGGCTAATCCAACAGCAAGAACATTTTAAGGTTCTTGCTGAATGGAAGGCTTTCCCAGCTGGGGACATAATTATCACCGGTATTTAAAAGAGCTGGAGAAGTCTGTCAACCAGAAATTTTCCAGCAGGGTCTTCAGCCCAGCTGGGCAGACAGCAGCCACGATGACTCAGCCTTCTGGTCCCGATTCCGTCTTCGCATTGATGATGGACATCGGAGTTGGCTCAGGGCATCCAGGGGTTGGGGCCCAGCTGTTCTCCCTCCTCAGGGAAGTAGCCAGGGGGACATGTACCACTGGGGCCTGGCGCCTTCTGCTCCTGATTGAGTCACGAGGATCTCTGCCTTTCTTCTCCTCTCCCACCCCTCTCCCGAGATTCTAAGTTTTACCTCCAAGTCTAAGCTCCCCTGGGAGGATCAACAGTGGTCGGGCTCCCCACCAAGGCCCAGGCAACCACTTCTGTGGCCCGTGACTGGGGTCATTTATTTCTGACCTCTAATCGTGATTAAACCCACCTGCGAATGAGCCAGAGAGTAAACCCATGACCTCAATCTTCCATCCCTCCCTGACCCTCCCTTTCTCTTTTCACCCCAAGAGTGGTCGATTTTATCCAGGCCCCCCCACCCCACCCGAATGACTGGGAAACTTCGTGCTAGGCAGCTCAGCTCATTCCCCACAGCTGAGTGCCCCGCTGCCTCCCGACAGTGTCACTTGTAACTCTATTTACATTCTGGAAAGTACATAAGATTCCTATCATGTACTTTCCTAATGTCAATTTTCCCATGATGAGAATCAGGCTGTAAACACCCATATTTTCGTGAGTCTATTATATATAGTTCTCCATGCCGTGAGGGTGGGTGAGTGATGCCATCTCGCACTTCTGGGGCTAGCCGGGGAGCGTGTGGCCTACGGAGAAGCTCCTTCACGGGTGCAAGTGTCCTTCTTGCAGTCTGGCTGCTCAACCCACCCCTCCCCGGACCACCTTTGAATTTTGTTTAAAGTAGACTGGGGTTGGAGATGCGGGATCCGAGAGGGTTTACGAAAGCTCCCTACCTCCTCACCAGTCTGGAAACGTTTTAGGTTAGTGTGGTATTGGTGCTGTGAACTGAGTGTCTGTGTCCCCCACAAAATTCATACGTTGAATTCTTAAACACCACCCCTCCCCCACCCCCCACCCCCCCCGTGCGATAGTGTCAGGAGGCCGGGCCTTTGGGAGGTGACTAGGTCATGAGAGTGGACCCCTCGTGAATGGGATTAGTGCCCTTGTGAAACAGGCTCCAGGGAGCATCCTCACGCCTCATGAGGACAGCGTGAGAACACATCCGTCTATGAAACAGGAAGCAGGCCCTCACTCGATGCCAAATCCGTCAGCGGCTTGATCTGGGACTTCCCAGCCTCCAGCACTGTAAGAAATAAATTTCTGTTGTTTATAAGCCGCTCGGTCTGTGGCATTCTGTTACAGCAGCCCGAACCGACGAAGACGGAAATAAAACAGGAGTCATTCGCATCTTTACATCTAATCAAGTTAGAGAGCCAGTTCCAGAAATTCCGGAGTCAACTCAGAAAACTCATCCTTAACATTTTCTTTTTTGAGAAGAGGCGCCGAAATCTGCATTAGGTTTCTCCAGAGAAAGTGTATATAAATATATAGTTTTATTATTGTGGAGGCTGAGAAGTCCCATGATTTGCTGTCTGCAAGCTGGAGACTCAGGAAAGCCGGGGGTGTAACTTAGTCCAAGTCCAAAGGCCGGAGGGCCAGGGCTGCCCATGGTGTAAGTGCAAGTCCAAGGGCAGAAGAGGACGAGCTGAGATGAGATGTCCCAGCTCAGCGTGAGGCAGGGAAACACTTTAGTTCCTCCTTCCTCTGCCTTTTGTTATGGTCAGGTCCTTCCAGTGGTGGGCATGCCCGCCCACATTGGGGAAGGTGATCTCATTTGCTGAGGCCACCCGTTCAAATGCTAGTCTCATCTAGAAACACCCTCAGAGAAATAAATGTTTAATCTGGGCACCCCACCACCCATGCAGATTAACATATAAAGTTAACCCTCACAATAGGGCAGCGAGGTGTCAAGTGATAACCATATCACAGAGTCCCGCTAAAAAGTTGAAAGAGACAGACAGACAGACAGACAGACAGACAGAGACAGAGAGACAGAGAGAGAAAGAGAAAATGGAAATTTCGAAACACTAACAATGGCTTTCTCTGTATGTTGGTTTACAGGAGATTGTCTTTCCAACAGAATTACTTGTATTACTTTTTATTTTCTACGATAAACAAATATTCCTCTTGAAATCCCCAAAGGGAAAAAAAATCATTAAAGATAAAAATATTGATAAGGACAGGGCTGTGTCTCTTCTACCAGAACCCAGTGTGAAGTTACTTTCTCAGCGGAAAAACCTTCCTGTCTGTACAGGGGATGTTTGTCATCCAGGTCTTTTCCCTGACTTCCTCTTATCTTGCTGACAAAGAGAAGGATGGAGAAGCGGGCTCTGAGCAAGTGAAGCCTACAGGAGCATGCCTCGAGCAGCCTGCTGTGAAGGGAAGTGATCACAAGAGTCAGTCTGGGAAATAAAATACAATGCCGGGTCTTGCAGCCGGGAGATGCTACCTGAGCATTTTGCTTCCAAGCTCTGCTGATACCCTAGAGTCCCAATTTAAACCAGGGACAACTGATTCAAGAAGACCCGTATGTGGGATTCTAACCAAAAGGTAGAGCCAGAGTTAGGGAAACAGTGTGAATGCTAACTGTCAGGGATTAGTGAGAAAGTAATAGAATCCTACCTGTAGCGGTTCTCATTCTGTAAGATAATCTGTTTTAGTTCTGAAGAATGGTCAAGGAGGTAAGAGGGTGGTATATACAATTGATAACAAATAAATGGATAAATTTAAAATATAGTGTCAGAGAGAGTAATCATGTTACAAAAAGTAAAGCAAGTTTAAAAGTAAAGCAAGAGAAAAAGTTAGGTGGGAATTTCAGAGAATTTTAGACTGAGTGGTCAAGGAAGTCTTCTGTGGGGTCCCGACAGTGAGCAGAGATCAAATTGAAATGTGTCAGCAAGCCATGTACATAGCTGGAATAAGAGTGTTCCAGAGAGAAGAAACAGTCAGTGCAAAGGCCCTGGGGTAGGAATGAGCTTGGGATGTTTAGAGAAGAGCAAAGAGACAAATGTGGCTGGAATGGAGTGAGCCACAAGGAGTGGTAAGAAATGAGGTTGAGGGGAGAGCCAAGGACCAGACTGTGCCACCTTTCTGAATCACAGGAAGGTTTTACCTCTCACCATCAGTGTGCTAGGAGCTACTGGGTGCTTGGAGCAGGGGAATGGCATGATGTAATTGATGCTTCCAAGGAATCTCCTGGCTGCTGAGATCTCAGAGCCACGTGCGGCGTGAGTCCACTGTGGCTGTGTAACAAAGTACCCCAAACTCAGCAGCTTAAAAATATACCCATTTTTCTAACCTCATAGTTCTGTAGGTCAAAAGTCTGGGTAGGCTAGTCCTAGATCTCTGCTCTGGGTCTCACAAGGTCAAAACCAAGATGTTGGCTATCTGGGCTCTTCCGTGGAGGCTCTCAGGAAAGAATCTACTTTCAGACTCATTGAGGTTGTTGCAAAATTCAGTTCCTTGTGGGTATAGCAGAAGAACAGACTTTCCTCTACCCTTAAGCTTCTCTGGCTAGTCTAATAATGAAATAGACATAAAACAGATTAGCTAGAGAAAATAATCAAATGTAATCCATACATAAATACAGGAACCCCACATACATGAGTGAAACAGTCAGACTCCCTATGCAGAAAAGGTCCAGAGACACAAAGGGAGCATGGGTATATAAGACATCCTGAGCTAGGGGTGAGGGATGGTGCCTTGGGGCTTCAAAGGTTCTTTAAAAAATTATTAGAAGAGCAGATGCTTAGTAAATAGAAATTTGTTCTGCTCTAGAGATAAGTGGAAAAAGGTTATCGCTGATCATCACTTCTTATGGACAAGACCCCTAAATCAAGTTCTTTTAAGTAGTCGAGGGAGGGGCAGAAGTTTCTTTTGCACTCGAAGCTAAAATGGCCATTAGCTCAAAATGATCTGCATACTACTGAGGCAATCTTGGGGTGGCTCGTCTGAACCCCAACACGGGTGTAGTACTGAGGTCTGTGTGTGCTTGCTGGCTGTCGAGGGGGGGTCGCTCCCTGCTCCCGCAAGCTGCCTGCATTCCTTCTTGGAAGGCAGCAAGGGCATGAGGCGTCCTTGGATCTTGACTGTCTTTGACCTACACGCACGTGATGTATGATTTAGCTCCACTTGAGGGAAAACTATTTAGGGATGTGTATGCCTCTCTAAGGTGGAACTTGAAAATCCGGAGCTATAAAGTCGACCAGTGTCCACCACACTCTTTCATTTATTAAGCACTTCTGTATTCCTACGAGTGTTGTATATTACAGAAGGATTAAACAAAAAAAAAAAACCAACAACAGAAAATTTCATCCCACTGCGGAGCAGAGACTAATGATGCAGAAAGCAGGCAGTGGATTTGGTAAAATACAAGAGCACTCGGTGCTAAAGGATGAAAAGCGGGAAGAATCTGGCCAGGGTGTGCTTCTGCATTTACGCCATTCCAGACCGATTCTTAGCTCTTTTCAGGTGCTTGGCCCAGCGGCTAGCAGGTGTTTCATAAATAGTTGCCCAGGAAGTGAACAAGTGGATGAATCAATGTGCTTTAGTCTTCCTATCTGAAAAATAGGGATATTGGCCTCGCCGTAGACTTGTGGGAAGATCAGGTAAAGAAGGATGTGTATGTACACTTGACAAATAATGAAACAGGCTCGAACATCAGTGTTTTGGGGACTGTCAGGGGTTGACTTTGACTTGCCTCTAAGAGGTGGGGGATGGGAAGAGCATTTACATCAAAGCAAACATGTGGTCAGCGTTCCTAGGGGATGCCCTGAGTGCCCCTGGGAGGAAGGGCAAGGGTCCCAGAGGGCTGGGTGGGCACACCGAAGACAATCTTCACCTTCTTCATAACCCAACGGAGGACCTTCCTGCCTGGAGCTGGCCAGGGACCAAGATCAGTTCTGCCCTTGAAGAAACGAGTTAGCCAGTTGTCTCTTGGGTCTAGGAATAATATTTTAACGACAACAATAGGCTACATTCATGATATCCCCAAACTAGAAACCACCTAAATGTCTCTCAATGGTAGAATGGATAAACAAGTTGTGGTATTTCATATAATGGAATACTACTCAGGAAACATTTTTTTTTTTTTTTAAGTACAAAGTCCTGATAAATGCAGCACATAAATGAATGTCAAGAACACAGTGTTGAGAACAAGTGACCAGATGCAAAAGGGCACATCTTGCATGATTCTAAGAAGTAAATCGAACCTGTGATGGAGAAGCCAGCTCGGATGTTATCCTCGGGATGGGGAGTGATGACTGGTGAGGGGCGCAAGGGAACTTTCTGGGGTGCTGGGAATGTGTTATATTTTGATCTGGGTGGTTGTTACACGAGTGTGTAATATGTAAACATTTGTCAAGATGTTCACTTGAGATTTGTGCACTTTGCTATAAATCGTAGCTGTAAAAAGGAATAAAATCATTGCAATAGTGGTCACATCAACCATGTATTGAAAGATGCATTAGCACTGTAAATCCATTATCTCCAACCGTGAGAGGTAAGCTTCAGGATTCCTACTTAATAGATAAAGAGACTGAAGCTTCGTATTCCAAGAGCGTAGCGTTAGGAAGTGGCCGGGCAAGATTTCAACCTGTTTTCATGGCCTGACTCAATCGCTTTCCTATCAGAAAGTCAGCTGGTCTGGGGTGGGGGTGCGGCCCACCCACCCAATGCTTGCTCCCGTAGGCTCCCATCCCTTTCTAATTGAACCAGAACTATCCCATTGTTGGAGTGTGCCCTCCTGATACCTGAATCCTTTGTTCCTGGTGGCAGACTGGCCCCAGACATGGTCCATGCAACCTTGCCTAGAGGCATTATGCTTTTTTGTCTTCACCTAGGAAGCAGGAAGCCCTGGAGAATGGGAGTAAAATGCCTCCCAGTGCACTTTCTTTCCACCTAACCTTTCCACTCAAAATTATGTCTATAATCTCTACCATGGCCTCCAGCAGGAAGAAGGTAGATGGCAAGCAAATCAGCCCCAAACAGCCTTCGGGTGACAAGCAGGCACTCTCTAACTGAATAACTGTAATAAGCTGATGTTTATCTTACAGGATGTTTGCGTTTAATAAAGTATTAATATGAAGGCCAGATTGCTTCTCCTGCCAAGCTGTCAGAGTGAGATTAGCACCGAGGGAGGTGCTGAGGGCTCCCCAAGGAGGAGGGACCCCAAAGACTCTCCTTTATGACTTAGGGTTCCCTTGCTTTGCAGAATAAATGCATCCTGCCTGGGGTGACCAAATAGAAGTTTCTTCTAGGATTCTCCTATCACAAAAGCAAAATAGGTCCCAGAGGGCAGAAAAGATGGCTCTGGAGGAGTGAGCTGATCCATTTCGGCAGCAAGGAGGTTGGGTGGAAGTCAGGTGCAGGCACGGCTGGTGCTGGGGGGTCACGTAGCGAGAGAACTTTTCAGAGCTCTGCATCCCCGGCTTGTCCTGTTGCTCTCCCCATTTCTGGAGCCTGGGAATTTCTGGGTGAGCCTCATACCTTCCGGAAGTTTGCTTTCCTTTCTCGACCTTGATCCTATTGACATTTGGGAGTGGATCATTCTCAGTTGTGGGGGAGGGGGGACATTCTATGCATTGTGGGATGTTTAGCAGCAGCCCTGATCTGTACCCAAGAGTTGCAGGTACCACCCGTCCCCAGCACCAGTGGTGACAACCAAAACTGTCTCCAGACATTGCCAAATGGCGATGGGGCAAAAATCGCCCCTGGCTGGGACCACTCCGCTATTTCTAAATGCTGCTGGAATGCAGATGCGGAATCTCGCTGGACCGGTACACCGGCTGCCCTGAAAACTGAGCTGCCAAGCTTGTTGAGTCTGCACTCAGGGCCTTCCATTCTGCAAAATGAGCCCATTCCCTCAAACATCAGTGGAAAAACGCATCTCTCGAGTTTATTGAGAACCGCTGCAGAGATCCCGAGCAAAGTCACGCTTCCCTCAGGCCATCTCTTAAAATAATAAGCTGAAGGAAACAGAATTGGTACTGAGATACCCTTTGCAAATTTCCAGGCCCTTTGGTACCATCCTGAGAAAATCTAGTCTACTGTGGGTTGCCTTTTTTGAGAGAGAAAAATAAAAGACCGAAAAATTAAGGATTCCTTTATTGTGCCTTTAGCTTCTGAGCCCAGCAATTAATTCTTATATGCTAAAGGACTTCTGTATTTATGAGGCATTATTATTTCATGTCGGCCTGTTTTAAATTGCCTTTTTTTTTTTTCATTAAGTTGCCTCGTTTTACTGATTAAGACCAGTTTATAACCTAGCTTAGACTGTGTTCCTTGAGTAATAACTATTTTTCTTTTAAAATATTCCTTAATAACCGATCATCCATATTTTAAATGTCATTCCAAGTCAGAGATCCCTCACTATTGCTCCTGGGTCTGCCTTCCTGATCCTGGCTTGTGTCGGAGTGCACGGAGCCACTGGGCCCTCTGTGCACTTCGCTTAAGGAATTGCACAGGGAAGCAAAACTGCTGACTTCTCAGCCTCGGTGCTGCCGAGGCTTATCTGAAAAGCCGATGAAAAATGAGCCGTCCGCCCCCACAGCTTCCTAGCAAACTCCTGAAAGAAGTCTTGCTTTAAGGAGATGACGGAGGGTGAGGTGTTGGGTCAGGGGAGGGCTGGCCAGGTTCCCTGGGTCGTCACTGTCCCTGTGTGCCAGGCGCTGCACCGAGCCCCTTGCCTGGGCCATCTCCCTGCATTCACCTCCTTCACTTGGCCCAGCCCTGAGATGTATGGGTTATTATCCCCATTTGGCAGAAGTGGAAACCAAATCTCAGAATAGTGAAATGACTTCCTCCAGGTTGCTGTGGTAGATTCAGAAGCTGTCCCCAGGTCTGTCTGGTTCCCAGTCCAAGTCATAGCCTCTTCGCACCAATATCCCCATACAAACAAGATCTCAGCATCAACGTTGCCCTGAGAAATAAGCACCCTGAGTCCCCTTCCTCAAACGAGTTGACTGAGATCCAGACAGGGGGAGGAACTTGCCCTGAGTCCATGGTTAAAGGCCTTGGCTTCAAGGTCTTTGTTGCTTCTTTTTTCTGCCACTGCCAATGGCTTCCCCATTGTTGTCTCCAGCCAGTGGGCCCTAGGCCCAGAAAGGGCCCTGCAGAGGCAGCCAGGGCTGGTCAGGGCATCTCACAGGCATCCTGCATCATGCCAGTGACTCATCCTCTTCCCCTGAGCAGGTCCAGCTATTCCATGGATGCTGGACTGATCCATGCTGGGAGAAGGAGGTTGTGATTCTCCTCATCTACCCTCAGGGACACAGAGAAAGTTCCAGAGAGTGATGGCAGGCTGTCAGATGAAAGATAATCAAAGACAAGACAATGGTGTGGTAGAAGAGTCACAAGACTATGCTTCAGGAGGCTTGGTTCCTGCTATTAAAATTGCCTGTTAATTGTGTCTATGACCTTGGTCAAAGCCCTTTCATTCTCTGGGCCTCAGTTTACCCAAGTATATAACAGAAGTGTTTAAATTCAAAATCATGAGGTCCACTTCCCTATGATATTCTGTGAGAGGAACTATGGTTTGGGAATTCAACTCAATGGCCAATGTAGTCAAACCCATTGATTTATTTTGTTGTCTATTCATTCATTCATTTACTTTTTTTTTTCATTGAGAATCTACTGAGTACCTACAATGTGCAATATATTAATAGAATGTACTAGTAGAATAACTGCTATAACCCAGCACTTCAAAATCTCAGTGGCTTAGCACTGAGTACCATGGAAGCCCATTTCTCTATGCTTTCATTCAAGTACCCAGGTTCTTTCTATCTTCTGGCTCTGCCTTCCTCCAGGTCCTCAGAGTCCTCTCCATCCAGGAAGCAGGTGGGGAGCGGAGATGTGGAGGACGTCATGGGAGGTTTATAAACCAGGATTTAGCCACATGGCCCCCATCAAACTGCAAGAAAGGATGGGAAACATAGTCAGGCTGAGTACCCGAGAGGAAAAGGAAATGTAGTTTGGAGAGCACCCAGCAGCCTATGTGAGTTTGGGGAACATACACAACATAGAGCAGGCACTGGGACCAGCAGAAGAACACGAGAGTCCAGGTGGAGACGTGATTGGCAGGTCCAGCATCAGTATCCTGCAGGAATTTCTGCCTTTAGCCCTGTATTCAGCCCAGAACATGCTGCCTAGTTTTTCCCAGTCTTATCACTTTCCTTTGCAAAAACCTCGGAGGCAAGAACAGTGACTTAACAAGTTCTTTCTTCTCTGGCCTCAGTGTCCCCCATCCATAAAATGGGATGAAAAATGCCCCATATGAGCTGTCCAGGGTATCGGAGGAGGATGAGGTGTCCACAAAGGGCCACAGATCTGCCTTCTCAACCCTTCTCATTAACAGTATAACCACATCATTATCAGTAATGAAATCCAAATTAATAATAAATAAACAAACTAATGATAAATAATACATATGTCATGAATAATACATTAATAATACACGGCTTTTGAGCATCCATTGCCTCTGACAGAGGAGATTTGATTAGTTGGCTGGAGATCACAGAGGAGGGATATTTCAGAGAGCCTGGGAGGTCAGGGCAGGGGGTGGGCACCTGAAAGAGGCAGGCGTGTTTCCTTGAGAAGGCTGCAAAATGCTTGAGGTCCATGATGGCCCAGAGCTGAGCCGGCCCTCTGCTGAGGGAGGTGAGAACCAGGATGGGGGTGGGGCCTCAGCTCTAGATGTTCTTTCATGGCCCAAATTTAAGATGGAAAAATCATAGCCCAATAAGACAAAAAAAAAAAAAAAATCCAGCCCCAACAGAATTGGATGTTATGACCAAGCTATGCCAGCTGAAGATATCTGTAAAATTTATTTGTTCATCCATGAATTAATTAATTCATCTATTCATTCATTCATTCATTCATTCATTCATTCAGTATGCCTTCAGTACCAACAGCATAGCCAACAACATATTGAACACTAAGAATGCAACTACTGAGACATGCGTGTGGCCCTCCAGGAGTTCACAGTCCATGGTGGAGGCAAAAAAGGGCTCACCATGCAATGTGTTAGGGCTATGGAAGATGCCATGAGAGGGGCACAGCCCAGGTTTGGGGGTGTGGGGTGTGAGTAGGTGAAGGAGAGGCCTCTAGAGTCAATGACGTCTAAGCTAGGACTTTAAGGGTTCATCAAAGTGGTGGGGGTCCAGTGATGGTAGATGGTCCAGGCAGAAGGATGACAGGTGCATAGTTCCAGCAGCCAGACAAAGCCTGGCATATTTGGGGAGCTCTAAGGAATTCAGGAGGGTTGAGGCTCCGAATTCACAAGGCAGAGGGACAAGAGGAGAGCTGAGGAGGAGCAGGCCATGAGTGTGAGGGGAAGGGGTTTGAACGTCATCCCAAAGGCGGTGGGAAGACAAAGAAGGACTTAGATCCAGAGTGTGACATCAGTAACTGGACTCCAACCTTGTCCGTATCGGTCCAGGGCTACACAGCTCACCAAGTCCTGTCATGTGCAGTGTCCGTGTGTTGGTTCATGCACACTTTATTCATGCAGCACACTGGCTGAGCACCAAGGTGCCAGACATGATACAGAGAACTGGACACACACCAGGTCCCTGACCTTAAGAAGCTCTCTGTCTGATGGCAGGGACACATACAAAGAACCACATGTTATATTATGATGCGACGTAGACAGGCTACGATTGAGACGTTTTCACGGGGCTGTGAGCTCAGAACAGGGAGAATCAGATTCATATAAATCAAGGAGACGGTGACTCTTGCATGTACAAATGGAAGGACATGTACAAATGTCCCTTGGTGAACTCAGAGAAGGGCATTCCAGGAAGAGGACGTTGCATAGGCAGAAAGAAGGACCCGAGTTCCGGAAGGGCTGGTGGGTGGGTCGCAAGGTGGCACAAGCACGGTGCGAGACTGACTGAGTTGGAACGACCAAGAGAGGCACGATCATTAGGGGCCCATCTGGCCATGACGGACTCTGAACTTGATCCTGAATTGGAAGGCAATGGGCTGGGGAAATTGGATGGCGTTAACCAGAGAGGTGGCGTCATCGTATTTGCGTTTGAGAAATATCATTGAGACTCTAGTGCGGTGGCTGTGTTGGAGGGACACGTCTGGAAGCTTGAGACCTGCGAGTCAGCCGTGCATGGTCCTGGGGCGGATTGTGAGGGTCCAAGCTAGGACTGGCGTAGGGCGGGAATGGTGTTGAGAGCTATTTGACTGGAAGAATTAGTCATCTTAGATACCGATAAACTGTTAGCTTCCCCTTTTTGCTCAGAGGCTTTCTTTTATTAAAAGCACCCCTCCACCCTCTGCCCCACCCCTCATCCCGGTTTCTGCTAACAAGGAGGCGATGGCTGGGGTACCTGTTAGGCCAACATGGAAGGTGTGTTTCACAGAACCCTCTGCGCCTGCCTGAAGATATGGGTCCAGTAATTGGTTTGTTATAATAATTTTTATTACAATCGTGATTATGTGGCATAGGGAGGCTGTCATCGGAGGCTGTCATCAGTGCCACGTTATGATATTTTTCTTCATGAAGTGGGGGTGACCTTTTCATGAGTGGTAGTGCAATGGAACTTCTGTTACCACGTGGAGATAAATCCCAGACCCACAGAAGGGAGAGGGTGGCATGAGGAATTTACGTGACCCTGACTCCTACAGTCCACACTGACAGGGCCTTATATTCAGCTGATGGAGCTGCTAGTACCGTCTGGTCTTCCTAGCACCCTCTGCTGGCTTTGAACTTGCAAATGTCCTCATCCATTATTCATTCTGCTGCCCCCTTGTGGAGATGTTGTGTCCTGCTCGCCTGACCTGGTGTCTGATCTCATTACACCTGTACCAAGCAAGGATTCACGTATACTTCTAGGCACTTAACCCCTCTACTCACTCCTTTTTTCCACTTCTCCATTTGGAAACGAGGGATAAGGGGCATCTGCAGGATGGTGGAAGAGTGCTAGATTCAGAATCAAAGGACCTCCTTGCCAAGCCTGATGGGCATGTGCGTGCTGCTACCCTTGGTTCTGCCACCTCGATTCATAGCTTCTGCTTCCCATGGTCATTTCTGTAGCCAGTGTGTGCTGTCTGCTGACTCACTCGCTGTCTTATATCTCAGAGCCCATTTCCTCTGTTGGAAAGAGCTGTCCTGTCTGGCTTCCACGAGAGGCCACTGGACACTCAAAGGTGGCCCTGACACTGGCCCAAGCAGATGTGGTCAGAGAGGAGGTCGAGAAGTCACCTGAGGTCAGGGGAGGCCCTCAGCTTAGGCTGCACTCCTGAGGACAACCACCCACTCTAATTATGGAAGAGAATAGGGGACGGGCAGGACGAATTAGTTCCTTTGTTCAGTACGTACTCTGATTCAGGCACTGTTCTAGGCACGTGGGTCACATGGCACATAGAAAGAGTTCGCAGCTTCGCGTGGCGGTGAATTTGCCTGTATATATATATATATATATATATATATATATATATATATATATATATATATATATATATATCATTGAGGTAATTTTCAGTGTCCTAAGTGGTAGGAAGAGAAGAGTGATTAGGACGATGAAAATGAGAAGTCCAGGAGAGTTTTCTTGAGGAAGTGAGATTTCCATCAATCCTTGAAGGATGATCAGGAATTGGAGCGAGGGCTTGGGACAGAGGGGACAGCCTACACTAGGGTCCAGAGGTGAGAGAGAAGCTGCGTGTGAAGAAGAGGAGAACACAGCAGGGCCTGGACGGGGCGAGAGCTGAGAGGTCCCAGCAGAGCTGGAGAGCTGGGCATGGCCCGATCATGCCAGAGAGAATGTGTGGCTTGTTCTATGGAGCAATGGGAAGCTCTGAAGGCCCTAGAAGGCCAGGGGTGTGCATTTTAGAGAAATCGCTCCAGCTGTTTAAGGGGGATGATTGATAAGGATGTGAATGGATGCAGGAAATTCAAGGGGAATCTTTATCTCGCAAGTTACTTTCTTAACCACCACCGTCATCTACTGAATACCCACTGGAAACCTGAGCACCGGGGAGGAGGTCAGCATTCACCCTCACTTGTCCTTACAGTCGGTTAAGGGAGGCATGGTGACCCTTATGACTGAAATAGGTAGAGAGGTTTAAGTGTGTTTACCCCGGGCCATCTATGGCCCACAGTGTCAGCAGACAGAGCTACTACTGCATCCTGAACAACTTGTTTCATATTTTGCCATCCTTGTCCCAAGAAATCCCTTGGTCCTGCACAGACTGAGACATCTGGTCACCCTCACATAATTTATGTCTCTTTTCACTGTACCCCACCCATGGAAACCCCCACCCCGACTCCTGTCCATCCATGGGGCCAGACATGAGCTTGCCCACTAGAAACATCCCCTTTGAGTTGGGAAAGGGGAGGGGATCAATGCTGGGATATTGCAAGGCAAGTTTCCAGACAGAGGAGCTATTTGTCATCACTTCGTTGGGACGGCTCCTGGTTCCTAAATATTGCCTGCGATTTTGCTAAATGTATCTTAGCAGGAGTGGTATAAATGCTGTCAGAGATAGAGGGGAGAGTGATGGCAGCATTCAGGATAATGAACTGCTTAGTTAAGATGAATCCGCGCCACGCCTGATCCTGCTTCTCGAGACCACGTGTGTGTGTGTGTGTGGCGGGGGCAGGGGGGGACAGGTTACGCATTGAGGCTGAATGGTGGCAAATTTAATGCGGAGGAAGACAGAGCTCTGTCTTTTGCTGGTGGCTGATTCATTGGCAGATTCACTTCTGAAAGAAACGGCAGTGAGTCATACCGGGAATGAAGGTGGCAAGATTCAGGCTCAGTTAACATCTGACAAGCGATCGATTGGAGCTGGAAGACCCTGAAAATCCAGTTCACCCCTCGTTTTGCAGAAGAGGAAATGGAAGCCCAGAGAGAGGGACACCCTGCCGAAGGTCCCAGAGCTGGCCAGCAGCGCCGCGAAGCCCCAGCTCGTAGCTCGTGTGCTCTTTTGCTGTGCTCACTGACTTCTGGCTAGTGGATGAGCCCGTCTCCTCTCACACCTGCTTAGCTGTCCCTTCCCACCAGCCCAGGGGCTCGATGCGGGGTCCTGGCAGCAGGAGGCCACCTTGGAACTCCTCTCTTTGGCTTTCCGTCCTCTGCCTTGTGGGGAGGGTTCCCCCTGGGTTTCCTGGCTCAGATCCCATCCCCAGATGGGATTCCTGACTGAGCTGGTCATGTCCTAATCTTCTTCTACTCCCGACCAGCTCTCACATGCCAGACCCCACCCTTCCCACCTGTGTCTCAGACCATCCTTCCTCCACTAAACAGCAGGCAGTGCAGGATGGTAGAGATCTGGGGGCTGGGATGCATGGTCCTATCCCACCCCGCTCAGGGGCGCCCATCTGTGCAGTGGGGCTCACGGTGGACACAACCTGAGAACTGGCTTCACCATTTTGGACCCTGTGATTATTCTCATGTCCACATTTCATATGAGGACACTGAGTCCCATGGAGGCCAAATCACATGCCCAGGTCACTACCTAGTGGTAGAGTGAGAAACTTGATCCAGAAAAACTGACTTCAAATCTGCTAGAGGCACGTGGGTGGGAGAAGCATGGAAAGCGAGAGAGGGCATTTTTAGTGAAAGAAGCAACGTATTTGGAAGATGATGGAATTTTGTGAGCTAGGAGCTGGAGGAATGTCAGTTAAATCTAGAGCTTTCCTGTGTTTTTCTTTTGCAAAAAACTCTTTCGCCATGAACTCTTGCTGTCCCCTCTCCTGTGTGTGTCTGAGTCTGGGAAGGTGATTTCTCACCTGTGGTCCAGGTGTTGATTGGCGCTGATGCAATTCTCGCCTGGTACATCTGTCAGACTACGGCCTTGCCCTTTCCCGATCCCGGCTGGTAATCCTTCCTCCAGGCCTGAGGTTTAGAGCAAACACATGGTCTCAGGCTCATCTGGCCTGGGATAGGAGGGGTCTGCAAAGCCCCCAGGTAATTGTGACGTTGTGGTCTCAAGCCCTGAGGTAATGGGGTCTCCCCTCTGCCCAGCATCCCTCCCCTCAAGCCTGATCTCCACCCCAGACCTCTCCGTGTGCAGTCTCTGTCGCTCAGTGTGCAGTGCTGGGTCTGCTCTTTCTGTCCGGCCCCATCTGGAAGCCAGGGCTCTGATGTGGTTGCCGTCAGTGGAGGGGCAAACGGGGAGTGGGGACACCCGACTTGCACTCACCCTTCATTATACAATCACCAGCAGCGTGTTCCCCATTGTCTATTTGTACTGTTGTCTCCTCTACTGGAACATCAGCTCCATGAGGGCTGGACTTGCCGGTTCTCAACGTTATATCTCCAGTGCCTACAACAGTGCCTGGTATTGAATAGACTTTCAATGTATGCATTTTTTATGAATGAGGCAAGATGGGAAAAAGGGAGAAAGGTTCTGAGGAGTCTTGAAGGGAAGGAATGTGCTTATTTTGTTTAACCCAATATTTTGCACACTTAGGTGATGATAAAATCTTGTTGCCTGTACACGCTCTGTGAATGCTGTGTTAAGGCATCAGAACCACCACACTCGTGTGCTCATCTTCTAATTCTCTTCCAGTGCCCTGAGGTCCCCTCTCTCTGCTGTGCAGTGGGCTGTTCTCTGCCCTCAGCCTGGCGTGCTCCTGGGAGTCCCATTGCCCCAGACATGTGCTACACCACTGGTGCCTCTGACACCACCACCAGTTACCAGAGTCCGACCATTCCCGCAACCTCACAAAGACTCACCTGTAATTCCCTCGTGGCTTTGCCAACAAATGGTGACTCACAAGCCGACACCTCCATCCCATCCTGGCCCGCCTCACATGCACTCACCACTTGTACTTGCCTCGGGCTGGATGGAAAATGTATGCCCCTGAGAATGTGTCCTTCCCGCCTCCCTCCTAGTGGGAGGGGGTGCTTCTCCAGTCTTGAGCTCCTCACCCATCTGGACATATGATGCTCAACTCTTAGCTACAGCTTCAACGTTGAGAACCCCCAGAGAGGGGCAGCCCCACTGGTGGGTGAGCCAGGAGGTCGGCCCTAGGCTGGGGATGGTTGCAGACGGAATCGGGTCCTGGATTCTGCCGTGGCTCCCCAGAGGCACACTCTCCACTCCTCAGGGCTAGATGTGGAATGTTTGCTGGCCCCTTCTTACCTCTCCCATCATTAGAGAGGCAGGATGTAGCGTGGCGGCCATAACAGAACAGAAGTTCTGGGTTTGAATGCTAGCTCTGCCACAGCTGTGTGATCTTGGCAGCTCGCATCACCTGTTTCCTCGTGAGAAGTGGAAATAACACTGGTTCCTCTCTCCTAGGCTGGCCGTGACAAGTAAATGAGTGAATGTGTATTCAGCACCTAGCCCAGTGCCTGGCTCAGAGTGGGTGCCATGGAAATATGAGCCATTATTGCTATTTCATGCTTTGGCTTGGCTTGTCCCAGAGTTCTCTCTTTCACTGGGGTTCAGTCCCCTGAGGGTGGCCTCCTTGTTTTTCATGGTTTGGTTTCCCCTCTCCCCTCCCACAGACACCTCCTTTAATCCTACTACAATACCCACTCACTGAATGTGAATCTGTACCCCACTGTGTGCTCCTGGAGGGCAGGGCAATGTTTGAGCATCCTGCTACCTGGATGCAGCCCTGGACCTGCTCAAAGCAGGTAGGAGCAAACTCAGGAGCTGAATGAATGAGAAAAAGAGGAGGCTGAAGATCGGCCATTCCAGCTGGCTCTGGTCACTGCTGTCTTAGGCCACACGGCTCTGAGGCTCCCTGTGAGCCTGGCTTCCAGCCTAAGTTAGAGGCCACCTGGGGGTGAGCCCCACATCTTGCCCCTTTACCCTGGGCATTGGGGCCTGAAGCCTTAGACCATGGAGACTGAGTCTGACTCCAGCTTCCACATCGATCCTCCCAAGGTTGATTCTTATCACTTTTTTCCCCTAGAGTGTTGTAACCATGAAGTTCCAGGCGGGGGCCAGGCCCCTGGGCTCAATCCACTCAGGTCGCTGGCACAATTGAAACCCCCGAGCCCAGCCTGGCTAGTTTTCTCATTAAGACGATTGGACTGGATTGATCCACCAGATCAATGGCTGGACATAGTCCGGTGGGAAGCCAATCAGATGAGCCTGGGTGATCAGCCCTAGAAGGAGGTCCCCTGCGGAGCTGGAGTGGGCACACAGCCCTCTGAGACGGGGCTCTGGGAGGCAAGGGAGTGGGTCAGAGGCCTCACTAGATTGTGGAGGCTGCAGTGTCACCTAGGGCATGGCCCCAGGGTAAGAGTCTCAGGGATTCCTGGGGACCGCAGGTGGCGAGAAGCAACATCTGTGCTTGCAGAGGCTTGAACCCCCTTCCCAGGCAGTCAGCCTGTAACCACCTTCCACAGCGACCCCACCCCCATGGCCCAGGGTTGGAGCTGCCTTCCCCCTTGGGCGGCAGACTGTGTGCAATGGGAACTTTGAGAGTAGGGAAGCAAACAGCAGTTCCCAGGGCTCTCCTCCCTTTTCACCAGGAGTAACTTAGATGTGAGGCTGGGAATGGAGGGGTCTGGGCACTAGGACACCATATCCCGTGTGGGACCCTGGCTGCGTAGGATGCATATGGGGTTTAGGGGGTGGCTAAAGGGACCCAGAGTCAAATAGGTCTGAAAAAGCTAGGTTAAATGCATTTTAGCAGATTCATTTTCTGTAGGGCTTAGCAGGCTAACACGTACCAGGACTCTCTGAAAGCACGGATGGAGGGGTAGCATTTGGCCACAGAACGGTTTCTCTGGGAAATCTTATAGAAATGCATCGAGGCACTTCCTTCAGGTGCCAGCAGGGCCCCCTTTCACAGGAAAATGCATCTCAAGAAGTGTTTTCGGAATGGCAGAGACCCACGGGAGCTGGGGAGGTTCTGAGAAAGGGAGACACCAACGAGAAGGCAGAAGAGCTGCCCTCAGGCCCAGCCACCAACCCCATAGACTGCAGCGTGAACAGCGCCCCCTACGGTGGCGTCAGCTCTCCCTGCCACCCCACCCACGTTAGCCCGACCCTCCTGATCACCTCGTGCCCTCACCTGCCCCTTCTCCCTCTCTCCACAGGCTACCTGACTGTCAACATCGAGCCTCTCCCACCCGTGGTGGCTGGTGACGCCGTGACCTTGAAGTGTAACTTCAAGACGGATGGCCGCATGCGTGAAATCGTGTGGTACCGGGTAAGTCGCCACCGCTGTCCTCTCTGTGACCACAGCCAGGACTATGGGTAGAGTCCCCAAAGCTCCTGTGAAGAGTCTCATGGGCTGGGCTATATCTTCAGCCCTAACCCAGCCCAAAGCTGTCCTGTGCCTTCTGCCAGGTCCCCACCCCCCATCTTCTTCCAAAACCTCCTCCAAGACTGCTTTGCTCAGCCTTCTCCTCTGCTCTTGGGATCTGTCTCGTTTTGGCCTCCTGCGTCCCTAATGGGCCACTGTGCCCATGAAACCCTGCTCGTTGCCAGTATGAGTTGCTGAGAACCTCGTGAGCCCTGGCTACAGCACAGCGGCGAAGAAATGTCAAAGGGTGACATTTCAGGCATGAGGCTTTGGGCCACAGCTTTGGCAGGGGAGAGGAAAAAACAGGATGGCTTCCTGCCTTCTTAAAAATCAAATTACAGACCTGGTCTGCTTTCTAATCCGATTACATAAGGGACTAGTCCCGGTGTCTGGTGCTCTAAGTTTAGGTCTGACGAGGGATGTCGTTAGACGTTGCAGTTGTCCACCTGCTCACCTGCCCAGGGCCCGGATGTTGGCATCAGGAGAAGCGGCTCTGGGTCTTGGGCACAAGTGTTGGTGTTTTCGGGCACTGATAGAAAGCGTCGTGTGTGTGGACTGGGCGTTCCAGACCAGTCTGTCATTGCCACCAGAGAGTTGGGGATGGCTGAGCTCAGGAGACCGTTCGGTGGCATCGCCGTCCTTCTTGCAATAGGTGTCAGGTTTGCAGAGGGCGAGGTACCACCATCCTGGGAATGGGTTTGGCGGAGAAATCTCTTTCCATGATCTCAAACAAGCGTCGGTGAAATTTTTCGATGGGGCCCAGGGAGTAAATAGTTTCCTCTTTGGGGACCATGTGGTCTCTCTCTCCCACCACTCCTGAGCTCCGCTGATGGAGTGTGAAAACAGTGACAGACAATGTGTCAGCAAAAGGGCATGGCTGGCTTCCAATGACCTTTATTCATGGAGGCCTAAACTTGAATTTTCTATAATTTTTTATGTGTCACATGTTCTTTTGTTTTTTTTCCCAACCATTAGAAAAGGTTAAAAAACTATTCTTGGCTCAAAGGCCATGCAAAAAACAGGTTGTAGGCTGATTTGGTCAAATTTTGGTCGTAGTTTGCCAACTTGACCTAAAATAACACTTCTCCCACTTTCATGAGCTGTGTCACCCTTTCTTCAAATGAAACCAATGATGACACAGTCGAACGGAGCTGTTCTTGAAGGAGTGTGGAGGAGAGAGGTTGGGAATAGGGAGTGAGGAGTGGGGTTGGGAGATGGGGTGGGGACAGTTGGGTGATCAGGCATTTAAAACTGGTTCCTTTGCTCCTTCAAGCTACGTCCACATGGGACCTACTGGGTCACACACACCGTTCACGGTTATGATTCAAAATACCTTCCCTCAATCTCCGTCCTGTTCTTGGTCCAGCATTGCTTTGAATCCTGTCCTTGCTGTTTTTTTCCTTGAATTTTTGGCATTTGATTCATCATTTTACTGGTTGCTACTATTTTGTTGGCCGTGATCTCAGCTCCTTTGAACCAGATTTGTTATTCTCCATCTTAGCATCCCCTTAGCAGCCCCTCCCCCTCAGCATCCAAGCTCTCTGGGTAGACGGGGCCCCACAGGTGTGAATCAGACTTCGTGAACCCTGCCGGGCCCCAGCTTTAGAGGTTTCCACACAAGATAGATCAATGGGCCTAGAGAAAGGCAAGGCATATTATAAATAGTGCTACGAACTGAATCACTAAGAGGCGTATTTACATGATATGGGAACTGCTTGGCTGACACACGCTGCGAGCATCTCATTAGCACCTGGCATAAGGACTGGGGTAAATTAACTCCAGCTCAGTGCTGACGGTGGACCCACGCCTCCTTCATCCATAGATGGGAGAGATGGGATTAGAGTAAGGGGTAGTGAAAGACATCCAATGAGAACAGTTAATGGGAGCTTGGAGACAGGAAAATATCAAAGGACATTTCATTGCTTTTCCAGCCCTAGGAGCAAGTAACCCTCACGTGTTTGAAATTGAATGTCACTGTATTACGGTGGTGAGAATCTCTCTGCAGAGGTAGCTGCTAGGGTGTGGGCAGCACCAGTACCAGGCCCAGGTGTAGAAAACCAGGAGCAGGCCTCCAGGTGGCGCAGCTCTGAGGATGGAGAATGGGGTTGGGGCAGGAGGAAAATGCCCAGCTTCCAGTTCATACAGAGACTCTCTTCCTTTCTCCACCATCGATGTTGAGAATCCCTGTTCAGACCCCAGCTCCCACCCCAGCCCCATCTCCCTCCACCATCTCCCTCCATAGCCTGTGATCACACTGATTGCTTTAAGAATCAGTTATGTCTCTTAAGGGTATCGAGCCCTGCATATTGGGCTATGGTAGGCTGCACTAATGAATTTATTTTATTTCATTTTGCATCCTTTGACTGAGGGCCTCTGGAGGGGGGTATGCAGATGTATGCAAATTATATGCAAATCACCCACTGGAGCCAAATGCTTGAGCCCCTTTGATTTTGTAGCTGGACTGAGAGAACAACTTAGCTGACTTGGGACTCTCCTTGGAATCAGGGGAGCTCCAAGTACCCTATCTACAATGGTGAGGATGGAATTGGAGGATGGGAGAAAATTCCAGGGAAATAGCTCCATGCTGCCAGCTTCCTCTGGCCTTTTCTCACAGATTGCTTCTTTTCCCAAGGACCCAGCTGAATGGACAGAGATAAGAGCCTACCAAGTTGGGGGCTCCAGGAACCATGGTTGGCCAGGGCTTCTGGAGGAAATGGGAGAAGCAACAACAGGTTCCCCCCAGTCTCCTCCCCCAGCCAGACCCCTCACTGCCATGCTTCAGCCCCCCATCTCCTCCCCCTGCAGCTACCCCCTCCCCAAACAGGGAGCTGCTGAACCAATGTTGTTTGTTTTCTGTACATGTGTTTGCCTCCCCAGCTTCCTTTGCTCATCCTCCATGAATGAGCTTACAGAGCCCGGCTTGGAAGGTAATGAATAGATTACACAGGCCTAGCCAGGGCTGTGTCTCCAATCCCGTTAGCAGGGAAAAGCAGAGCATTGTGATGAGGCCACCGCTGCCCGCTCAGCCCAGTGAGCACAAAATGGCCCAAAACATGTGTAAAGCCCAATAGCCTTCCCTCCGGTCTTGAAGACATTATCTTAGCAGTGGGGTCATCCTGAGCTTTCAGAAGTATGCCCAGTGGATGGGGGGATTCTTTGGGTAAATTGGAAGAGCTGATGAAATTGTCCGGAGCAAAGGGGATTACCTCCTAGGGGTTAATAAGACTTCTGGCTGAACATTTGGGAAGGTTTTTCCTTGTAGACCCTTTGGGAGTGGGGAGGGTTAGGGAGAATAGAAGAGATGACCTTGGACTCTCTTCCCTATGGTCTGTCCAATATGTAGAAGAAGATGCCAAAACTGTAGAATAGACTCAGGAAAGCGTATGTGACGAGAGCCCCTGGGTCTGTGCTGTCCAGTGTTGTAGCCACTAGTCACACATGGCAATTTAAATTTAAAGGATATTATAGCAAAATAAATTAAAATGTTGTTTTCTCAGTCACACTAGCTTCATTTCAAGAACGCACTAGTCACACCTAGTTATTGGCTACCACACCAGACAGCGTTCTACTGGACAGACTGCTGTAAATAGTTGGTTTCTTTTTTTCCTGCAGCCTCTGGAATATACTGTGCTTTCCTGTCAAAGGAATAACAGTGAATTTTTAGCGAGCCAGCTTTCCAGGAAAACTCACTCTAAAGTGAATGTCAGGAAAAAATGAATTGTATTTGTTTTATAACCTGCCATTACTAGATCGTGGGGTGTGGGGGTTAGTGGGAAGATGAATCATTGTTCTCAGAAGACTTCTTTGAACACATAAAAGATGTCTAGAGAGTTGTCAGGCCCTTGAAGTTCTGGGTATCACAATTGCTTATCAAAGCCCTACCCAACTTAAGGGTGCTTCACAGCCCTGCTCACCATCTCCCCATGCTGTCTGCCCATTGCTTGGGTTCCTCTCCCGGATATGAGTCTCCCAGTCTCCATGTTCACAGCCATGCACACAAGCTCCCCTTCTCCCTACACATACCCAGTGAGTAATAGAGGAGAGGTGCAATTCCACACCTGGCCAATAGGAGGCTCTCACCTAAAAACCAAAATACTCCAGCATTAAAGTCAGCGTGTTTCTAGAAAATGAATGATACATAATGCCCTTCACGTACTCATTTCTATTCATTTACACCTATAATTGGGAACTCATTGAGTAATGCTGCTAATATGAATCTGAGTGGCTCACATTATCGAACCTTTACTATGTGTCAGGCACTGGATCAAGTACTTTGCATCTTTGTAACATTTCATGTTCATGTTGCCATTGTGAGGCAGATACTATTGTTAAGCCCGTTTTTCAGATGCGGAAACTGAGGCCATCCTAAGAGACTATGTCTCAACTCACATTGCCCTCCCTGACTTCTGCAGAAAGTTCAAGACACTTCCTCCTCCATGATTCTTATTTGTAGGTCCACACTCCAGCCCTTATCTGACCACGTCAGAACACCTGTCTGTCCACTGGGCCGAGAGCATGTCAAGTATGGAGGCCGTGTCTTCTCCGCAGTAATGCCAAGTAGAGCCACCTCAGTAAATATCTGTTAAGGGAACAAATGGTAGAGCCAAAACACAAATGCGTATGCCATGTTTCCACTTCTGTGGGCGTATGTGTGCAATTGACAGTATCATTCTGTCTGGGGGTGAGTGTGAGTCTTTGAATACTCAGGGGGCTTCGTGGAATATAGGGGAAAAAAGGAACATTTCTTATTAGGAAATACAGTCTAAACTTGTTTAGTCGGAGGTCACCTGCCCAGCAGGCAAAGCCAAAGATCTGTTTATATCATAGAAATCCATTAAACAAGCACAGAGAATCATGGGAATTTAACCTTTCGCGACAGTTTCTATTATCTCTCCTTTGTTTCATCTCCTTCCTTCACAGTTTGTTCCCAAGAGCTGCGCTGGGCCCAGGTTACAGGGCCACAGTAAAGAGAGCCACAGAGTGAGATAGAGAGAAGGAGATTTACAAACAGCGATAACACCCCCACTTTCAGAAGCCCCTTATCTTGCCTCTTTCACCTTGCAGGGGACATGTGGCCGAGTGTTTGTTTTGCGATGTAAATGCCTCCGCCATGATGCTACCTGGCCATGCAAGCTCCCACTTTGGGGCTTTTCTAGGTGCCTGTGTCGTGAGGGTTTATGGCTGTGTTGGACATTATAGAAAAGATTGGCACTGGACACTAGGAAGAGTAAGTTAAAAAAAAAAAACAAACAAACAAAGAGAGAGAGAGAGGACTTAGGCATCAGTGTATTTGCATATGAGTTCGGAGTATGTGATTTTGATCAGTGGCTTAACCTTTCTGCATTTTAGTTCCCTCATCTGCAACTAGACATGAAAACATCCATATCGTAGGCTTAAATGAGATACTGTCTGCAGCCAAACAAGCCCAGTACTTGGCTCATGATGACACCTATTCAATAAATGGTAGCCCTCGTCCTATCATGTCTCTTTGTAGCTTAAGGGACCCAGAGAGGGAAATGATAAGAGAAGAGTAGAAGGTGTGTGTGGATGTTCACCAAGATCAGATTCTTTGAATTTCATCCACCTGCATTCCCAAGGCAGATGAACAAAGACATCACTGTAAGCAGGTACACTCTTTGTTCCTGTGTGGTTATGCTGGCGAACTCACTGAATTCCAGTTCTTGGAAATATCATTACACAGCTAAGCCATTTCAATGGATCTTAGCTCTCCCCGAAGCAAGGAGTTATTTCAAAATGGCTTTTCTGGCATTGGCTCTCTCTTAATCTCAGTTCTTGACTCAGTCCTTTTGTTGTCTGAGACAAAACAGAAAATGACAGTTGTAAGGGGGACATTACAGTCCAGTGATATCATAAGAGCAAGAAGGAAGATGTGCTCTTGATGACGAGCAGAGACCAGGGCCCAAATTCTGCAGGACTGAGATGAACCACTCCACGCATCTCTGGCTTGGAGCCCAGCATGGCAGCTCCTCAAACTGGCTGCTCCTTGCTATAACCCTGAACCCACATCCTGATCTGGAGCTCACAGATCTTAGAGTATTAAGATCTGGAGGAGGAAGGGAATAAAGAAGACAAGAGGCCCTCACAGAGCCAGAGCTATTCCGGTCCAAACTGCCTTGTCCAAACCTCCATCCCTTAGTAAGGAACGTTCCATGGCCAATATTATCACACTAGTCACATAAGAGGAAAGAGAGCAGCAGAGATAACCCCCCCCCCAAAGGACTGTAAAATTTAAAAACACATAAAGAGGAAGTAAGAATAGGTTTCCAAGTTTAGCTCCATTGCAATTCTGTTACTCCACCCTCAACCACAGGTTGTATCCATCCCAGACCCTTATTATACGGCTCCTCCTGCCAGAGATGGAGTGATGGGAGAAACCTTAAGCTCCCCCTAGAGGTCATAATGTGAATCGCAATTACTGCTGTCCCAATCCTTGATCTTTAATGGAATCTTGGTTTCAAAGGGGCAGGAGTTAGTTGCCCACTCTGTCTGCTCCTTAGAACTTTCAGAGGGTCCTGTAAAAATACACTATTGGCTGAACCTCGTCTGACAGTTACTGAATCAGAATCTCCAGGATTAGAGCTTCAGGGAATTTGTACTTTTAACCAGTTCCTTTAGGTGGTTGTAATGCCCTTGGCTCAGCCAAGGACCAGGGTCTGGTGTTTGGGAAAATGTTAGAGGGATCTGCTCCATTCATTTATTCGACATTAACTCAGCACATAGTTACCGAGCCAGATGGTTCTAGGCACTAGGGGCACATCAAGGAACAAGAAGACAAGATCCTGAAATCATGCAGGTTTCCTTGGGGGAGCAGTTAACAAGATAAACTAACAGGAAAGTACCTGATGATGATCAGGGCAGTGCATATGATGAAAATAGGCTAATGGGATAGAAAGGGACTCGGTGATCAGGAAAAGACTCATTTAAGCCAAGATCTTAAAGGCCACAAGGAATCCACCATGACGAGGAGAGAAGATGGAGCAATCCAGGCAGAGGGCCTATATTGGGAACAATCTTCGTATATGCAAACAAAAACAAAACAAAACAAAACAAAACACACACACACACATACACACACACACACACACACACACACACACACACACACACACACACACACACACGAGAGCTACCGTATGGCCGGAATGAAGCGACTGAGGGGAGAGTTAAGAGATGAGGTGAGACAGATGGAGACGATTGTTCATACCGGGCCCTGTGCTCCAGGAAATTTGGATCTGGAGTTATTCTAAGGGCAGCTTTGGAGCATTTAAAGCAGAGAAGTAACAGGATCTGGTTTATTTAATTAAAAGGTTACTTCTGAGCTATATGGAAGGCAAGACTGAAAGCAGAGGGACCACATTAAAGTTGTCATAACTGGCCAGAGGTGACAATGGCTTGGGTGAGGACTAGGATAGCGACAGTGTAGATGATGGGAGGGAAAAAATTCTGCTATGACTTGCAGGTAGAGTTTAAAGGGTTTGAGGAAAGGGAGGGCTCAGGATGACGCCTGGCTTTCAGGCTGGCATAGCTAGGTGTGGGGGAATGGTGCGGTTTACTGAGACTTGGAGGGAAAGAAAGAGGAGACTGCTGGAAGGGATTCTCTGTCAGCCGTGTTAAATTCCAAATGCCTTTAAGACGTCGAGATAGAGCTGTCAGAGCAGCTGTTGAGCACAAATCTAGCATTCCAGGGAGATGTCAAGATTGGAGATTTATACTTGGGGATCATCAGAATAAGGATGGATCTAAAGCCGTGAGCTTGGATGAGACGGCCCTGAGAGGGGAGCTGGAGAAGAGCACCCAGAGCTGGACCCTGGGGCACTCAAGATTCAGAGACAGAAAAATTGACCAGCAAAAAGATTGAGACAGAGCAGCCAAGAAGACATGAAGAAAGCTAGGAGAGTGGGGTGTCCCAGATCCCAAGAGAGAATAGTCAGCCATGTCCAATGTTGCGGTGAGGTGACTTAAGATAAGGATAGAGAAATGACCATGAATTTGGCAACATGGAGCCCTCTGGGGATCTGGACAAAAGCGGCCTCCTTGGAGTTTGTAGGGGCAGAAGCCTGGCTGGAGTGGGTTGAGGAGAGCACTGAGACCAGCTGTGGCATGGCCTTGAGGTTTTGACTACAAAAGGAATTTGACCTTGAACTTCTGGACAAACCTTTGCAGATAACGTAAAAGACACAATGGCTTTTATTGAGTTCATCTCCATTTACATGTCGTTCATAAGCTTCCTCACACATTATCTATTCCGAACTTCCCCAGCCTTGCAATCCAGAACTGCTGGAAGCTTTTCTCTCCTCCTGGAGAATGTGAAGGTGGCTACCCAGAGAATTTAGGGGATTCTAGAGTAATTGAGCAATGTATTTGGGATTTGGAAAAGAAATCTCAGCTCTACCATCCAATTAATTTGGTGACCTTTGGATGACAGTCGTTCACACAATCTTCCTGAGGTCCTGCTCACTGTTGAGCAAGGTACCAGGGCCGGAGATAGAAACAAGAACCAGTGGACCTACTTCCCCCAAGGGGAGAGGTTCCAGTCCAGCCAGTGCGATTAAGTTGTAAAGATCTGTTTCCTCATAAGGCCAGTGGGCTTGCCGACTTCCTAACCATCTCACGGGTTTCTGTGAAACAGAGAGACGCCTTGCAGACAAGCTGTTTCCATCATCCACAAACAGGGAAATAGGTTTCGCTTATACTACTTCATTCTCATTCCTGCCTGGCCTAGTCTTACTCATTGTCTCCTCTGTGAAGCCTCCTGACCCCGCTCAGCAAGATAGAATTAAGAGACTCTCCTGCTAAGTTCCCTCAGCATTTTGTACATACTTCCATTAGGGAGATGTGAGTTATCTGTCTTGTCTTTTTGTCTGTGGCCGAGTTTTATTTATTTGTTTCTCCAGTGTGTGCCGTGATGCTGGCAGGCCTCAGGCCAGGGTCCTCATGTGAAGTCTCTGGATCCCTAGGGAGTAGATGTATAGGCTTTTGGGGGTGCTTAAAACTCCAGAAAGTATGCTCAATATGTCATGTGCATTTTGGTGGAGAAAGGACTGAGTATTCTCAAAGGGGTCTGTGACACCCCCTTAAAGGTTCAAGAATGACAGCAGCAGATATTCAAGTGACTGTGAATGTGAAATGTCCAGGGCATCATTATATCCACTTTTGGGTGATCACAGTCCATACTCAGGATGGATCTAGAAGCCCAAGGGCCTGCAAGGCTGCAGCAGAAAGCCTGTGGTCCATGAGTTTTCTGGGGACCTGAGGGGGTAGGTGGTGCTGCCATCAGCCTTAGGTGGGAAGAACAGCAGGGCATTGGGATTGGTCCAGAGGCCACAGGCCAGTCAACTAGGATGTTCCCCTGGCTGGGAAAAGAAGAGATTAGATGGGAAAAAAGGGAAGGCTTACTTTGGTAGCAGATCACCACTCTCCCTGGCACAGGAGAGGTGTTTTGACCAGAAAAATTCATCCTCTTTGGGGGATTAAGATCAAGTTTCCGATATAGGCAATGAGATCATTTCTCTGCCCAGAGACTTGCATATGAGGCTGCTAAGAGCTCTTAGCTCCCAGATTGTTGAGAGGGGGTCCCAATAGTTGGCATGATACCCAAATAACAGGACGTTCTATTGGGCCACACGAGGACTCCTCCAGGAAGAAGTAAGCTCTCCCACTGGATATTCGTGAAAGACACAGTAGACTGGCAGGTCCACAAGTGAACATGAGGATGACTTAGCTCGTTCTGGGGACTGTGTCCTCACTTACCAAGTGCACAGAGGAGAAAGAGCAGAGGCAAAATGGGGGGCAAAATGTCCTGCCATGCGACCTTGAGCAAATCACTTCTGCTCTCTGAGCCTTAGGATCTTCATCCATAAAAATAAGGGTGAAGTAAGATGGTCTCAATAGAATGCGTTGTCTCTCCCACCTTGCACCCTCCCTCCTTCCTTTCTCCCAGAGGACCTTGGGCTGGGCAAAGAGGCTGGTGCTTCCTGGACAGGGCATTCACCAGGGTGAAGCTGGAACAAGCCTGCATCAGGGTGGGGATCCTGGCTTGAGTTGCTGTGGGTCTCTGAGCCAGTGGACTCTGGAGCTATATTAAGCCCAGACTGTGATTTCCAGCAGACTGCGTGACTTAGCCCTGCTGGGTTTAAATGACAAGGGGGGCTGACTTAACTTGTCAGAGAAGGATTTAAGGTGAATGTCCCCTCTAGCATGCCAACGAAATAAAATAATACTGAAACGAGGGATGTTTCCCAGAAAACCAGCCCAGAATCCTCCTCCCTCCTAAGTCCTTTCTCCTCCTTCTCTTTTTACCTTTTCTGTGTTGTGAGTGTCATCCTCATAAGAAGGGTGACTGTGCCCTCTTACCCATGGGGCAGTCATACAGTCTCCCCACGGCACATAGGTACGGCCTCTTGCTTTTCTAAAAAATACACATCTGATCGTACCTTGACCACACTACCCTTTACAAGAGCTCCCATCACCATAGGACCAAGTCCAAGGTCATCAGCCCTGCATACGAGGTCCTTCTTGAATCAAGCTCTGTTGACTGGTATCTCCAGCCTTGCTCCCTACCACATTCCCAAATGGGCCCACCACTTGCAGCTCTTGGAGTGTTCCATGCTGACGCACATGCTGCTTCCTCTGCCTTCCATGCCCCTTGCTCCTTCATCTGGTAAATTCCAACCTGCCCTCCAAGGTCAGCTACAGTGTCACCCTCAGAGACCTTTGACATCCTTTCCTCTTTCCATCTTCTTCAAGCACCTGCCATCACCCAGGCTGAGCTAGATTCTCAGGACACTCGAAACACTCAGAACTCTACCCTATGCCTTAACACACTGGGCTCACGTGTTCATCTATGCAGCAGCTATTTCTTGAGCACCTACTATGTGCCAAGCATTGGGAATAGAACACTTAATAGGGACAATGTGGCCTTGTTTTTATGAAGCTTGTTGTTAAGCAGGAAAATAGGTATTACATTGTTAAACAAATTTTGTTAAATTTGTTAAAGATTGTTAAATAAATGCTTTCTTGAAATTGCGGTAACTTCCCCAAAATGGACAGATCTCTACTAGCTGAGAGCTCACGACAGGGTGATTGATTGTAATGGTTGCATGTCTCTCTCAGGATGCAAGTCCCTTACTGGTAAGCACCAGGTGTCCTGTTTGACTTTGTACCTGAGCAAACAGCTTAGAGAATGAGTGAATGAATGAATGAACAAATGAATGAATGAATATCTTATGTGCTTCTGAGGGACATAAAAGTCAACTCTTAGTTGATGAGGTGTATGATTTTCTCACAATTAGACCTTTCCACAATGGATGGGATGTCTTGGGGACCACAAGTTCCCCACTTTGGGGCATGTCTAACCAAAATGTAGAGTCGCTGCCTGTCAAAAAATGCAGTAGAAAGGATTGCCCAAGCAATCCCAGGACAAGATGACGTTATCCATTTCGGCTCTGAAATTAGATGCTACAACATCTCCAGCTGCCCAGCGATGACATCATAGCAAGGTAGGGTTGCAGCATCCAGCCATCTTGGTTAGCCGACACATCGAGTATGGGATACCAGGTACCCGAGACGTTCTCAATTCCCCGGGAGAGAGGTGATCGTCAGTGTTCTAGGACTCAGACTCATGGGGATGCCCTACCTTTGAGTGGACATTCAAAGGAGATGAGGCCACAGACACCTGGGAGCCTAGAGGTGGGGGAGAGTGGGAAGGGAGTTTATAAGACCAGATCTGGAAGACCACCCCACAGCAACATGTCTCAGTCCTTGTCACCCTGCTTGAAACACGTCACTGTTCTTAGGATAAAGCCCCAAAGCCCTGTGTCACCTTGCAGGGCCCTGAGTCGCCTGGCCTCTGTCTGTTTCTCCAGGGTCATTGCCCGCTGTGCTCCCATGAATGAAGAAGCCGAGGGTATTTGGAGACTTCAGGGAACCTTGGGAAAAGGAAGAGGAAGGCCTGGGGAAGGGCAGAAAGGACCCTGAAAATCCAACACTATTATTCTCATTTTAGAGCCAGGGAAACCGAGGTTAGGGGGAACTAAGCAGCTTGCTCAACGCTGTGCTACTAAGGAGCGGTCAGGTGAAGCTTCGGACCCCGCCATCTGAGTCTAAAGCGGGGTTCTTGCTGAGGGGCTCCACTATCCTGGGAGTGGGAGAGATTTCCCCCGAGTGACAGGCAACCCGGTGGCTGAACCCTCAGAAGGGTTGGGGCGCCTGCCTCTTCCTCATAATCATCGTTAATGCCATCACCGTAGTATAGTTTAGGTGCTGGGTCAGGGACAATACAATAGCGCCTCATGGAATCCTTGCACTGACCATGTGATGCTGATACCTTTGTTTTAGAGTTGGGGACCCTGAGGCTCAGAGAGGTGAGGTACCTGGCCCCAAGCCTTGCAGACAGTAAGGTGGAGAAGGATTTACACACCAGCCCATCTGACTTCCCCTTAAAGTCCAAAGTTCTCGGCACCCAGGCTGGTCCACAGAACCGGCCACCTGTGCCCCGCCTTTGAGAAGCCCTATGGCCTCTGCCCTAGGGGAGACAGGGAGAGGGCCCCCCGGCTGCACGGGATGTCCTCATCACCACACAGCCAAAGCCACCTGTCTGCAGAGGCAGCATTGCAGATGCAGGCAGAGGCTGTCAACGTGAAAAGGAGACCAGGGGAAAAACACAGCTTCCACCCTGCGGAGATGACAGCATGGTTCACCTACCCCGAGACAAACACCAAGCATGCAGAGCAGACAGGTGGAAGGGACAGGGCCTCCTCTCCCGCGCCCCGCCCCCTCCCCGCACGCTCCTCTCACACAGGGCCCTGGCCCAAGTGCCTTTGGGGAATGCTGCAAAACGTTTGGAGATCACATCCAGAGCTGGGTCCCCCGCTCATCTCAGCACACAGCCCTCGCAAATCCGTTAACGAGGGAGCCGCGTGACCCGGATCAGTGGCAAGTCTGATTAGAGACCATTCTTCAAGAACAGAAGTTTTATTATTATTACTATTGTTATCGCATTTATTTCGCGAGATGGTGGCGTGACTCAGATGCGTCTAAACAAGTGTCGTCAAGTGGTGGTTCTTGGGGGACTCGCTTTAACAGTTATAATAATCATTTTAATTGGCACATTAATTATACGTGAGCAGGTGCTTCCAAAATAATTGAGGGTGTAGGAAAGCTGTTTATTTCCTTAAGTGGTTTCAACAGCCCCCTTTAACCCTGTTTACTCGGCGAATGTGAAAACACGCGGGGCCCGTTCTTTGGAGACGGAGGAGTGAAGCCCGTCTGCATTCGTGGGCTCTGACTCAGTGAGCTCTCCGGTTCGTGCCGCCATTCCTTCGCGTGCAGGACTAGTGCCTGCATAACACGCGCGCAGGGCTCTGGGGTACAGCGTGCAGGTGCCGCCCCTGGGGCACGCGCTGTGGGGAGAGACGGATGTCTCGGAAGCATGGAGGAGGAACCCCCACGCTAGCGTCTCGGTCTCCATCTTGCGTTTGTAAAATGGGCTGGTCCTAATCACACCGACCTCAGGGGAGGAGGTGGTGGGAGTAGCCGTGCAACCCAGTCTGCCTTGGATGGTGCGTGGTCCATGAGGTCACTGTCGAGAGCGGCTCTCTTTCTGTTTGGATGATAAATGACACTGTTGCCGGTTTGGCTTTTCATGTGAACTCCCATGATGGCGTTCTAGCTCTCTAGCAACACGGACTGTGGGACAGATTCAAGGGTAGTGCCTCATCCACTGCCAACAGTCCTATAAAACTCTGAGTGATGGGAGGAACGAGGGCAGGAGGCAGTGCTAGCCTGCCGGATGAGAAAGCTGGCTGGGGCTTAACCTCCCTTTCCCTTCCCAGCACGGGCAAAGAATGTACCATGGTCCCATCCAGCTGTCAGGCCCAGCTGGGGGCAGGGAAGGGGTCACTGGTTCAAAGGGGTCATTGCAGGGATGCTGGGGGCTTTCCTCTGCATCGAGGAAGGCTGGAGGGGTGTCTTTCCGTCTTTCCGTGGCTTCCTCAAAGAAATCCAGCTGTGTTGGACCTTTCCAAACATGTTGTACTCTATCCGTTCATCTTTCGATAGTTATGGAGACTCCACCATGTCCCAGGCAGGATGCTAATCACTGCTGTAGAGCTTCTGCCCTAGTGGAGTAAAGGAAACTGGTGATGTTCACATGTTTGTCTTTTATGCAGATGTCTTACTGACATTTATCAGTTCTAATAGGCTTTTAAAAATTTTCCATCTTAAAAATTTTTTATTGTCGTGCAATTACATTATCTGCAAATATTTTTTATTGTCATGCAATTACTTTATCTGCAAATAAAGATAACTGTTCTAACACCTGAGTATCTCATAATGTATAAAAGCACATATCATGGGACCAGATCACTTGGATTCAAAGCCCAGCCTTGCCACTTAGAAGCTGTGTGACTTGAGAAAGTTACTTAACCTCTCTGAGCCCCAGATCTCTCTTTTTATGTAAGAAATCAGGACAGTGCCTGACCCTACGTATTTGTTGGTATTGTTATTACTTATTGAACTCTTTATATAAAATTTCTGGCCTTATTTCATTGTCTAAGACCTTCAGAATGCTTGTAGTAAAATGTTTTCTTATTTCTGTTTTTCATAGGATTACATTTATTTTAACATTGCATATGATATTTGCTGTAGGTTTCTGAAAGATACCATCTTTATGTAAAGGAAGTTAACTTCTATTCTAATTTCACCTAGAGTTTTTATAAAGAAAAATTAATTAAAAGCTTTTTAAAAATCTATTGAAGTAATCATATGGTTTCTCTCCTTTAATTTACTAATGTAATGAATTATGTTCATAGTTTTCCTAATATGGAGTCTCCATTGGGATTTTATAATTTCTTTAAACAAATATCTGTGTCCCAAATTAAAAGAACTCTCAAGTATTTATTTTTTATTATTATAAATGGAATCTTTTTCATTGGATTTTCTGTGGGTCTCTAGGATGTAAGAATGCAATGCAATTGATTTTCTGTGTGTGTGGCTTTATCTTGCGTTCTACAAATTAGATGAATTCATTTATTCTCTTTAATAAGTATGTGGTGGCTTTCCTTGTATTGTCTGGGCATTCGGTCTCTCTAACTGACATTTTTATTTCTTCCTTTCCTACATCATTCAGATATATACTGCATTTAGTAGGAGACAAGTGAGAGTTGAGGGCCTACTAAGTGCCAGGCACTGAGCTAGGCTCTGCTTCCTGATTTACTCCTTACAGCTGTTTGGCGGGGTGAAGTGGTTGAGGTACTCGCCTCTGCTGATGTGCTGAGAGCAGAGGCCTGAGGAAGGGAAGGAATCTCTCCAGGTCCCAAAGCCACTTAGATTCTGCTTGGGATTCAAACACCACTAACCACCAGGCCAGGCCACCTCCTGAATGATGACACCCCTTTCAGGGGCAGGAGTAATCGATTTTGACTCCCAAGGGGAAGTCAGAACTCTGAAATGCACTGTGGTCATTTCTCACCGGGAAAGTGAATCTAGATGCCCTGACACTAAAAAAAAGTGGCCTGGAGCTCTCCTGCTCTCGGCTCCCCTTTCTGCTCTTGCATCTGGAATTTGCTTAGTTTGAAAAGAAGTAAATATTTCCATCCTCGTCTGTTTGTTTTTCAAGAAGCATCTCAGCTCTGAGGGGCTTGAGATAGAGTTGCAGTGTGCTGTGGTCCCAGGCTATCCCCCCAGGTCTTGGATGATGCTCTTCTGTTCTCTGACTAGTGGCATCTCAGTGCCCAAAGAGCTCCACTCATTGCCGGCATGCCTCTCGCTGCCTCGGGCCCCACACCTTCCCGCCTGTCGTCTCGCTCTAGTTTTTTGAGCTAATTGCTCTATCTCATCATCGTTCAGACAGCCCCCTTCCCTCTTCCCAGCATCTTGTGCCCCTAGGAGCCTGGATCGTGTAATCTTCCTCCTTCTAACACTGATCAACTTAATTATCCTTGTGGAGCTTAGAATCCAACCTCCAGGCTCATTCTCATAATCACTCTCATTGGTCTCGGGCCCCTCAGGCGTCTTCTGGTCTCCTGCAAAGATGGCAGCCATTGTCTTGCTGCGGGGTCCCTGGAGTAATGTCCTACCCGGGGGCACGACTGAGAAGGGAAAGGGCCAGTGACTCAGCACGGGCTCTAATCAGTGATTCCCATGCTTGGGATGCCTTTTATTAATTCACGCTAAACCGCTGTGTGGGTCTGTGGCCGCCTATCTAACACAAGCCTGTCCTTGTGGCACCAAAGAGTTGTCCTGCCTACACAGGCCACAGGCTTGAGAGCCTCCTGGGGTCCCAGGCAGCCCTGGACTCGGGCCTCCACCCCAGGCTCTCAGAGATTCTGGGAAATTCATCTGTTGCTGAAGCTGAGTTTGGAAACTGCTTGGGACTCAGGAAGAGAGAGTGAATTCTTGATTATTCATGCCACACTGGGCAGTGAGCTAAGAGCTGTCCATGCACCACCTGAATGAAGCTGGAGCTATGAGCAGCTCCGTCATATAGATAGGGAAACTGAGGCTCAGAGATGTGACATAATTCCAGCCCAGGTCATCCGGACTCCAGAGCCCGACTCTAGCTCTTTTGAGATGGTCAGGGCTATAAATCTCCCACTTCACAGGGCCTGCAGCCTTGATGAGCTGAGGATGGAGCTGGCTGTCAGGCTTCCAGACCCAAGACTAGTGCCAGGGGTTGGAGCAGCAAGGGCATCCACTTCCTCCTTGGGGACATCGAAACCCCACCTGGGACACACCATCACCATCCCACCCACTTCCTTTCTCTGTCATCCCAGGTGGTAGCAGGGAATGAGGACCCTGTCCTTTGAGTATGAGCTTCCAGAGGCTTGGCAGAGGGGACATTCCCAGCAGTGGCTCCAATGCTCCAGCCATGGGCCTGAAGAATGTGGCAGGTCCCTGGCTTCTCAAAGCCTCTGTCCTCTCATCTGGAAAATGCAGGAACTAATACTCCCCGATGGGGTATTGTGGGGATAAAATGAGATCGTTCCAGCCAGCGCTGACCATAGTGTCCAGCAAATAATATCAATGCAATAGTAATAGAAGCTAATATTATTGAGCACTGACCATAAGCTGGGCAAGCACTGTGCAAACACTTCACATACACTGGCTCATCAATTCTTCATAGCAGCCCTGTGGGTAGCTGCTGTCATTGCCCCCAAACTATAGATGAGGAGACTGAGACACAGAGAAGCAATAACTTGCTCAAGATCATACAGCTGGTATGATCTAATCCTGGCAGCTTGGCTTCAGTGTCTGCACTCCTATCTAGCAAGCTCCTCCCCCATGCTCAGTATCCCCAGGTAAATAGAGTCACGAGAGAAAAGGAGCAAACCCTCAAAGGAAAAAGACCCGGGAATAGAAGCGTCTACACAGAGTGGAGGATTGCGCTCTAGAGAGAGAGGCCCATGGAACACCACCAGGGTAGAGGCGACCAGCTTGTTGGGATTATCGATTTCCTGCAAGCGGAGTGTTTTTGTCTCCCTCCCTCTGCCCCTTCCATGCTAAACCTCATGGGGACTGTGAACACAGCGGGGGCCCGGACTATGCGGGCTGACGGGACTTTGAAGGGAGACGCTGCACCTCGTTTCAAGCTGCTGAAATTAACCCCTCTGTACATCTCAGAACTTTGCACGATGTAGGGGGCCTCCGGCAGACTGTCGGAGGCTGATTTCCGTGGTGCTGGTGAAGGTCTGTGGCGTGATTTATAGATTGCCTTTGTAGAAAAAGCAGTGCTGGGATTTTCCATTAGAATAGGGCCACTTGCGGTTGTGACTTTCTGGGTCAGAGAATGGGGGGCTGGAAAATGCTGCCACAGCAGGCAAGACAGGCCTTGAGAAATGCATTCAGTATGTTCCCTTTTGCCTACCATAGTCCTCAGGACACAGATATTGGTAAGACGTGGTCTGAAGAAGCCACATGGCGAGTTCTCCCATGCAAGGTGCTCTGGGTGACATCATGAATTCATCCAACATCCCCAAGTCATTCAAGTCATATTTCTGGGCACTTATGGGCCTGTGCTTGATGCTGAGGGTACGGCTTTGAGCAAGACAGACGGGTTCTCTCTGCTCCCAAGGAGCTTACATCTTATTGGGGGAAGCAGAGGGTGTAGACCAGAACCACTCGACAAATGGTGGACAGAGTTTGTAGCATGGACCCCAGCCCAGAGCTGAGTGGTCAGGGTTGGCTTCTCAAGGAAGAAAATTAGAAGCTTAGAGTTGAATAATGAAGAGACCTTAACTAAGATCCTGTGCAGGCCTCCCCAAATTAGAGAAAGTGTGGCACCCCTGACAAAGAAGCAGAAAACAGTGGAGAATGCCTAGGGCCTAGACCTGTCATCCGGGACACTTGAGCTTGACCTTGACGGCAAAGAGGGACTCCCTTTTCACACAGAAGAGCAGCAGGCATAGTCTGTTTGATCGCTGTCTGCTGTGAGGTCAATGAACTAGAAGTGGTGGAGACTAGAAGTGGGGAGCTCAAGGGCAGGTTTGGGGCTCTAGGCTGGAGGATTCAATTCAGAGATAAGGAATTGGCAGTGGAGGGGATGTAAAGGGTGGGGAATGGATTAGTGGCCAGGAGCCTGCTAAATGCCCAGGAGGAGCAAAATACTGAGTAGGGGGATTGTGGAAAGGCTTCAGACAGGAGGTAACATCCGAGGTGGGCTGGAGATGTGAGTGCCTTCAGCATCTCACCAGGTGGAGAGGGTGCGAGGAGGCAGAAAGGCGGTCCAGGTCAGGGCTACCTTATGTGGAAAGCAGCACGTGTATTCGAACAGCCTTTCTGAGCTCAGAGATCTGGGCTGGCACAGTTCGATTGCCACTTCAAAACCCAAGTCCAGTTTTGGGCTAGCAGCATCTCTCCTCACATTTACCCCTAAATCTCTCTGGCTGAGACAGGAAAAATTGGCCATGAGCCAGTTGGCAAAACAAGTTTCAGCCTTAAAAACAAAACCCGCCACTATTTGCCTCCATTCTTGATTTTGCCTTCCCTTCCCCAATACTGTCCCACAGAAGAGGGATTGGGGCAGTTCGAACTGCAATGGAAACCCACCAGTGCACGGGTCAAACCATCAGAACCTGCACCCCAGGTCCTGGCTCCTGACCACCTTCACCGATGCACATTGTGTGTCCTCAGACTCATTTCCTGTTGCCAGGGGAAGCCTTGGCAGCATCTCTGCCAGCTCATCCATGAGACAGTCTGCTCTCCTCCTCTCACTGGGGGCATGGGGTGTGTGGATGCCCCAGTGCTCACAGTACTCTTGGTCTCTGTCTCTTTCTCTTTCTCTCTCTCTCTCTCTCTCTCTCTCTCTCTCTCTCTCTCTCTCTCTCTCTCTCGCCCTCTGTTACAGATCAGACTTTTAGAGGCCCTGCTGAATTCACATGCACTCTATTCACTGGCACTCACCTCAATATTGCTTTGTAGATGCTCCTATCATTCTCTCAGGATACAGTTCTGTTCTCAGCCTCAAATAGTGTGTGTGCTCCTTCAGGAGAAAAGGACCATGTCTCCCCCATCAGACTGGGAACCCTTCAGGGCAAAAGCTAAATTAAGAGAAATTACAAAAGACAGAGTGACTTCCTTTCTTTGTGTTGGATCAGAAACCCCATATAATTAAAATATATTCAAAAAATGCAAAAAAAAAAATAAAGTAGAAAGAAGATCACCATGGAGGTAGATGGAGCCAGGTTGAAATCTGAGCTCTGCCATTTACTGGTCCTCAGTTTCCTCTTATGCTAAATGGGGATAGTAGCTCCCACCTCACAGGGCTATAAAAGTTAATGTTTCCAGACCACAAGCACTTACAACGTGTCTACTGTGTGCCAGGAACTACTCTGGGCACCAGGATATGTGGTGAATAAGACAAACAATATTTCTGCTCTAATGGGGGTGGGGTTGGGAGACAGACCATTAATTAATTAGCAAGAAAACATCAGACAGTGATAAGTGTGGGTGTAGATCATTTAGGATGATGTGACAGAGGGTAACTGGGGCTTCTTAGACCGGCTAACCAGAAAAGGTGCTTGTTAGGAAATGACCTTGGAGCTGAGCTTTTTATGACAATGAGGAGCCATGCAAAGATCTGAGGGAGGAGCATTCCAGGCAGGCAGGATATCTACGGAAAGGGTGAGTTTGGTTCCACTGTCCAGTCATGTGCCCCAACACGGAGGGCAGAGGGGAGAGAGAACGTCAGTCAGAGAGGAGACAGGGCTCTCTCACACGGGGCTTTGTTGGTTTTACTCTTAGTGTAATGGGACTTAGTAGAGAGTTTTGAAGGGGAAGCAACACGGTCTCATTTATGTTTTGAAAACAGTTCTCTGGCTAGTGTGCAGAAACTGGACTGCAGGGAAGTATTTGAATCGGGATGACCCAGCGGTTTGATGCAACAAAGGTTTGTTGCTTGTTCACAAGAAGTTGGATGTGGGTTATCCAGGGCAGCTGTCCTCCATGAAGTGATGCAGGGATCCAATTTCTTCTTATGGCTCGACACCATCAACATGCATGCTTACCAACAGAGAAAAGTACAAACGCAAGAGAGTCGTGTGATTACTTTTATGGGCCAGTCTGGCAGTGGCTTAGGTCATCGTGCTCATGTTCTGTTGCCCAGAACCCAACCACAAGGCTGCAACTTCAAGGAGGCTGGGAAATAGAGTTTTACTGGATGCCTAGGAAAGAGACAACAAAATGAAATTTAGTGATTACCCAGCAGTGTCCCTGCTAAGGACAAGAGTAGGGTAAGGAAAGGGGTAATAAGCTCTCATGGTCTTCCAGATGAGGGATGATGGTGTGGCCTGGGCATGGGCCGGTGGTGATGGGGACATGGAGAAGGGAACAGGTGTTGTAACATTTATGCAACACCCAGTACTATGCCTGACTGGTAGGTCCCCACTAAATGATTTCTCCTAATATAATCCCTTATACTTCAAACATTTAACTTTTCCTTCTCAAGGTGAAGTCAGATTCCTCAAATGGCTTTTTCTCTGATTCCATAAAGTTAATAGGCTGAGATGTTCTCTGACCAAGTTTTTTAAAGGATGTGGCCATAAGATCCTGGAGTCTTAGCCTTAAAATGATTTTCTGTGGCATCCAAGTCCAGGTAGAAAGAGTGGTCCAGAGGAGGCTATAGACTTGACCCAGCCATCAAGATAGCCACTAGCTCAGCAGAGGCCACCAGAGTCAGGGCCCAGGTCTGAGTCATACCCCACGTTCCTTTCTACACCATCAAGTGACTTCCGGATGTCTCCTTCCCTAGCAAGTTCAAGAGTATAAACTGCTGGGAAGTTGCTCAGGCAAAGTTCCACTCCTGGTCACATCTGATGAGACCTGAGTGGAAGGAGAAGGGGAGGGGGACTGGAGCTTGCTCACTCACACCTGCTGCTCTCTTTCCTGTCACCCTGCCCCTGAGGAGCAATGTATGCGGCACGAGAAAGAGCATGAGTTCTAATCCCATCTCTGCCATTTCCCCACTCTTACATCTTGAGTAAGCAACTTAAACTCTCTGAACTTTAGACTTCCTTTTTAGAGAAGGTGGCTGATGACTCTGGCCTCACATGCTTGTTATGAGGACTGAATAAGATGATGCAGGAAAAACACCCCAAGCTCAGATCCTGGCACCTGGCAGGTGCTCAATCCATCAGAATAATGACTGCGAAGAATTGCCAAGCCATCTTTTACCCCTATTCCCTCATGCTCACGACCCTGGGTGATGGCTTGATTTGTCTTGTCAAAGCTCCTCCAGGATCAGGACAAATTTGAGAACCCACTCTGCCATAATAAATCCTTCTCCCTCCCCCAAGAAGCAGGTGGCCTTTCTATGGATCTACCTGGCCCTACATTTTTCTATCGTAAGATGCAGCTGAGCATCCTTGCCACCATGTCCAGAGATCAAAGGGACCACAGCAAACCCAAATTTTTCCCAAGTCATCTGAGGGGCTGCACTATTCCCCAGCACCCACAAGTCCTTAAATGTAGTTTGCCTTGGATCTCGTTTAGAGAGGATGGGAGAGACAACACTCACTCCTTTGAGGACTGGGGATTGGGCCAGATTCCAGGCCTCTAGCTCCAGCCCATCAGCCTCTCAGAAGGTGCTGGGAGGCCTTCATCTCTCCATGGTCCTGCCCAGGGAACCTCTGGGCTGGATCCTGTCAGTCTCCGGGATCCCGCATGGGCTCTCAGAGGTAGTGCAATAAAGAGAATTTTAAAGCCTTTTAATGCTTAGCAGGGAATCTTTTTCTTGCCAAAGTACCAATTAAAGGGACAGGCCAGTTCAACTTAACTTTATTACCAGCATTTTATCTGGAAGAGGAGGCACAGGGGGAGGTACAGGCAAGGAAGGCTCTGAGACAGCCATCTCAGCTTCCTCTGACAGGGACAATCATCTATAGTAACTAGGTGGCTCCCGCCTCGAAGGCTCCAGGGAGAAGACGAAGGACCCCTTGACTTTGCCCCTACCCTTAGCAGCTCGCAAAGCCATGGAGAGAACACAGTGGAGCAAAGTTAGTCAAAGAAGGCTTCTTGAAAGGAGCAGAATTTAAGCTGGGCTTTGAAATGTAGGTAGAAATAGGGGAAGATGGAGAGAAAGGAGCGGGCCACTTGGGTGAGAGGCTCTGCAGGAGCAAAGGCAGGATGAATGGGGACTAACCAGTAAGGGGCACTTTCCATGGCCCAGGAATGATGCTAAGCACATTATAAATGGTCTCTGACCTTTCAAACAACTCCGTGACAGAGTTTCTATTATTGTCCTCATTCCATAGATACGAACACTGAGTCTTAGGTCCTTCAGTCCAGTTCATGCTTCTCGTAAGGACAGGAGCATGGACGGGAATCCGGGCAGGTGACTCCATGGCTTCAGCTTTTATCTCCTGAGCTGAAAGGTGACAGAAGAGGTGTGGAGGGGTCCGGAGTTCGGGCTTGTGAAGCTGGGCGAGTTTGCCGTCACCTAAAACACACAGGTTCCACGTCTCTCTTTCTGAGCCTCCTGAGGATATCTAACTCTGTGTAGCCATTTACCAGCTCTAGACCCACCGCCCACATCGGTCCGGCCTTGGTCTCGGCCTCTCTCACCGGCTCTATTTCCCTCTGTTCTAGCAGTGGTTTTAGACGCTGTGTTACTCCCAGCAGACTGTCTGCCAGCAGCTCTCTCAGGGTGTGGCTGCTGGTCTCGGGGTTCCGCATCAACCACCAAACAGGCTGTTGCCTGCATCACCCCTGGACGTAGGCTGCCCAAGGTTGGAAGCTCTACCTCCCTTCTGGTATCTTCTGGGGAGGCTTTGTCCATGCCTAGAGCCCATTAGAACATGCGGATTATTCAGATGTTTGTTCATTCATCCTACCACTCACTCACCCACCCACCCACCCATTCATCCTTCCATCCATCCATCCACCTACACACCCATCTCCCCACACATCCATTCAGCACTTATTTTGAGCCAGTGGAGGCACCAGGCCTTCAGCACCATAGGGGACTCTCTGGGAAGTGGAGAGGTTAGTTCACCCAGCCCATCTGCTTTCATGCTTTGTCAAGCGACAGGTGCTCTGAATCCACACAGTGAAATACACTGACCCCAGGTCCTGTCTAGAGCTGTTCTTCCAGTCTCCAGGTGCTTCTACTGTAAAGAAGTAGATGGGGAAGTGTCCCCATCCCCATATGACAGAGTGAGGAACTGAAGATTGGAAGAGGGGACTGAGCCTGCCTCAGATGCACGGCAATGAGGAGCCAAAACCTGGTCTCCACTCCCCTGGCTGCCTGCTCAGTGCCCACCCAATTTGGGGGACTTATGGCCATTTCCTCAGCCATTCAATCAGAGGAGGTTGGTCAAGCCTGATACTGCCCACAGTCCTGTGCAGTCCTGCTGTGGATGCACTGAAGCACCCCAGCAGGACACACAGGTGACAGAATAAAGACTGGAATCCCTCTGCTGAGCATGCTTTCATGCCCTTCACCTTCTTGTGGCTCTCCCCTTCCACTAAGATTGGATCCCTAAGACACCATCCCAGGTCACCAAGGGAGCCCAGTTCCCATCTCTGGGAGCTGTCCATGGTGCTGCAGGCGCTTTTGTTGTACTGAGGAGTGGCATCTCTGGGAACCGTCCTGTGCTCTGGGGCATTTCCCAAGAAGAAGGCTTTGGTCTGACCTTCTGAATTCACAGTCTGGTCCACCTGGTGGGTTTGGGTCTGCCTGTATGTGGAAAGCTCAGTGGGAAAGCTTCAAGCCTCTGAGAGCACACCTACCTCTCAGCCTTTGACCCAGTTTCTGGGAAGGTGGAAGGGCCATCCCAGCAACAAATAATTTAATAAAGAGTTTCTCTGTCTGCTAGCCTAGTCCCCCCACTCTCTCCCTCTCTGAGTATCAGGGAAATAGATACCAGGTCTCCTTTCCTAGCACCTGGCTCAAGTGCCAGCAAGGGAACCCTCTCTAGTCAGCTGGCTCCCTGTCCCTGCAGCTCACCCACCTCAGTGGCTTCCCCCTTTCCCTCTCAAACTCAGCTCTCTTGGTAATATTGGATTAGCCCACTTTCTTGAAAGCTGATTTCTATTTGCATAATCCTCCCCTCTCAGAGTTGCTAGGCCTTCAGTGATAAGCTGATGGGCTAGAGCAAGCCAAGCAAATTATACCCTGAACAGTGAAGGAAGTTATATTTAAAGAAGACATTCTCTTTATTTTTTTACTTCCATATTCTTTTTGACCAATAGTGTCAGCCCAGTTTTGGGTGCATTAGCTTATGTTTCCTGGAATATGAAGATCTTTACCGAACCGCAGCAAACAGGATGGGAGAACTTCCTAATACTGTTAATGGAGAGAATATGTATGAAAAACCCTTTAACAACAACGTGTTACACTTTATATTCATAAAGCACACACTCCCAAGTGGCAGTCGAGGCTAACAAGGCTCAGAGAGACTATAGGTCATGTGATAGACGGAACTAGAACTAAAGATCCTGGTTCCAGTTTATCTGATGCCCAACACATTGCACTCAATCCCAGTCAATAAACACTTACCCACTCCCCGCTATGTGGCAGAGGAACCGAGTCTACAGGCCAGTGGACCGTTCATTGAGTGCCTATTATGCATCAGATCCACAGATTACAACCTGGGGGAGGGGGATTTAGCACAGACCACAGACCTCTACAGAAAAGGGAGTGGGAGAAAAGTCTAGAAGAAGACATGTCCCTCCCCACAGGCCTTCTCGCCCAGTCCCAGGACAGAGGGTGCCAGGACATGGGAGCCTTCTCTCGCCTCCTCATAAACCCATCACCTGATGTCTTCTGAGGGGCCCAGGGGTGAGGAGGCCCCACTGCAAGCCCCCCACTCACTTAAGAGTACATACCTCTCTTCATTGAGCTGATTCAGGGCTTCTGGGTTATACTGATACAAATTGTAAATCGTCCTGTCTGTCTCTCCTGCAAAACCCAGGAACTTCTTGTGCAGGAAGGTGACAGCCTCGGTTGATCTTTCTCGATTCCCCATGACCTTCCTACTCCTCAACACCCTTCAAGCCAGCTGGTTTCCTAAGGTTACCCACACACCAAAGAGACACAAGCAAAGAGGAGAGAGCTAGGAGGGGGCAGGGGCTTCCTTCTTTGCACTGGGCTTTGCCTTCTCCAAAATCTTTTCTAGGGAATGTTTGGGAAGTAAAAGGGTTTCTCCTCACCACCTTCCCCACTTTTCTGTCCAAAAGGCTGATTAAGGAGCAGAATGTCCGAGAGGCAGGAGAAAGGACTCTGTGACCTCTAAGAGCAAGACAAACTCTGTAGTCTTGAAGGTTCCAGCAACCCTGACCTTGGCAGTTGGTGCCTTTGGCAAAGCCAGGCAGGATAGTGCAAAGGACACTGGAGTGGGAGCCAGGAAATCTGGGTCGTCGTCTCCATTTTTGTTATAAGTACTGTTTTTAGCTTGGGTTTGTCCAAACCTGTGTAAAATGAAAACCCTGGAGTTGAGAATGTCTACGGAGAGAACCCTTAAGGAGAGGCATTATGCAGGGAAGAGTTCAGATCTGCATTTGAGTCCTGGCCCTCACATTGCCGGCTTGTGACCTCAAGAAGTTTGCTTCACCCTATTGAAAGTCAATGTCCCCATCTAAAAATGGGGAGATACTTTCTTCTACATGATTTTGTGAGGATTGAATGCACACCAGTGTCAATCTTCTACTCACATGCTTGGCTCGATAGTTCTCATCTTCCCCCTTCCCATAAGTCAGATTTCCAGAGACGTTTTCTGCAACCAGATCCCAAGGGATGCTCAGGCCTGAGTGCTCATCTGAGTTCCATGGAGGATTCAACTTTCAAAGAGCCAGGCCCAGCCCTTTTCTCCCTCCCTTGCTCCTTGGCCTCTTGTGGGGTCCTTCTGAAAGCAGGTAAAACACTAATAATTATTGAAAGAAAGGAAACAGGTCTTTGGATAATTAAGTAAAACAGCAAAAGAGAAAAGACCACCCCTAGGTTGGCATCTACCACATCCCTTTGAGGCTGGGACACACAGATGAGGCAGATTTATGGGGGGAGGGGGGAAACTTGGTTTTCTGCAAAAAGCAGGCATTTTGAGACAAAGCCGATTTGAGCTTGCATCTTGATTCTCGTTTTGGGCCTCTCTCTGATGCTGAATGAAAACACTCTGCGCCTCAGTTTCTTTGTCTGTGAAATGGAGAGATCCACACCCACTCATAGTGTTTAGGATTAGGCCGAAAGTTCCAGACGACAGCGTTCTTGGCATATAGTAGACGCTAATACAAGCCAGTATTCCACCCTCCTCTGAGATCACAGAACAAAAGGAGCGATTCTTACAAGTCAAGTTGTCATCCATGTTAAATTTAGAGGACAAAGAGGAGGTCTGGAAATGGGTTTGGTACCCATGAAGCTCCTTTAGAAAATCCACCCATAAGCTTCCATCTTCACTTCCCTGGAACATTCTAGGCTTTACTCATGCCATTGGATAGGAATTTCTCTCTTGAAATTTCATATTAAAGAAGAGAAAGGACAAAGGGTGTTCAAGATGTGTAGTGGTGGTGATGGTGATGGTGGTGGTGGTGGTAATGGTGGTGATGGTGATGGTGGTGGTGGTGGTGATGGTGGTGGTGGTGACAGTGGTGATGATGATGATGATGGTGATGGTGGTGGTGGTGGTGGTGGTGGTGGTGATGGTGGTGGTGGTGGTGGTGGTGGTGGTGGTGGTGGTGGTGGTGGTGGTGGTGGTGGTGGTGGTGGTGGTGGTGGTGATGGTGGTGATGGTGATGGTGATGGTGATGGTGGTGGTGGTGGTGATGGTGATGGTGACGGTGGTGATGATGATGGTGATGGTGGTGGTGATGGTGATGGTGATGGTGGTGATGGTGATGGTGATGATGAT